>QNQO01003287.1:0-78096 GCA_003290165.1 Berberis thunbergii | reverse complement strand
AAATACATACGAGTTTTACTTCTTCGTTAAGCACAACCGAACCTGTTTGTTGAGTCAATCATGTTCCATTTTTAATTATAATGGTACCACGCATGGTTAGAAGTCAAAGGAATGTAATTTGGTCACTCAATCCTTGTATTCTCGGATTGCACCCAAACTGTCTTCCAATTGAGCCTACAATGTACAAACGAGTTTTCTTAATTTGTAAAGCACAACCGAGTTTTTCTTATCAGTCAATCACGTTCATTTTTTCGTTATTATGGTACCACGTAATGTTAGAAGTCAAACGGAGTCCATTTGGTTACTCAAATCCATTAATTCTTGGATTGCACCCAAATTGGCCTCCAATTGAGCCTACAACGTACAAACGAATTTTCTATATTCGTTAAACATAATCGAATTTCTTTCTTGTGTCAAACATGTTCCATTTGTCATTATTATGCTAGCACGCAAGGTTAGAAGTCAAACGGAGGTCATTTGGTCACTCAAATCCTTGTATTCTCGGATTCCACCCAAATTGGCCTCCAATTGAGACAACAACGTACAAACTTGTTTTCCTTCTTCGTTAAGCAAAATCCAACTTGATTATTGTGTCAATCATGTTCCATGTTTTGGTTATTATGGTACCACATGAGGTTTAGATGTCTAACGAAGGTCATTTGGTCACTCAAACCCTTGTATTCTCGGATTGCACCCAAACTGTGTTCCAATTGAGCCTACAACGTACAAACGAGTTTTCCTTCTTCGTTAAGCACTACTGAACTTGTTTGTTGAGTCAAACATGTTTATTTTGTCGTTATTTTGGTACCACATGAGGTTAGAAGTCAAACATAGTCCATTTGGTCAATCAAATATTTGTATTCTCGGATTGCACCCAAATTGGCTTTCAATTGAGCATACAACGTAAAAACGAGTTTTCCTTCTTCATTAAGCACAACCGAATTGGTTTGTTGAGTCAAACATGATCCATTTGTCATTGTTATGGTCAAACTCAAGGTTAGAAGTCAAACGAAGGTGATTTAGTCACTCAAATCCTTATATTCTCGGATTGCACCCAAACTGTCTTCCAATTGAGCCTTCAACGTACAACGAGTTTTCTTTATATGTTAAGCACAACCGAACTTTTTGTTGAGTCAATCACGATCCATTTGTCGTTATTATGGTACCATGCAAGGTTAGAAGTCAAACGCAGGTCATTTGGTCACTCAAATCCTTGTATTCTCAATTGCACGCAAATTGGCCTCCTATTGAGCCTACAACATACAAACGAGTTTTCTTTCTTCGTTAAACACAATTGAACTTGTTTGCTGAGTCACAAATGTTCCATTTGTTATTAGTACGCTAGCACGTGAGGTTAGAAGTCATGCGGAGGTCATTTGGTCACTCAAATCCTTGTATTCTCAGATTGCACCCAAATTGAACTCCGATTGAGCCTACAATGTACATACGAGTTTTCCTTTTTCGTTAAGCACAACCGAACTTGTTTGTTGAGTCAATCATGTTCCATTTTTCATTAATATTGTAACACGCAAGGTTAGAAGTCAAATGAATGTAATTTGGTCTCTCAAATCCTTGTATTCTCGGATTGCACCCAAACTGTCTTCCAATTGAGCCTACAACGTACAAACGAATTTTCTTAATTTGTTAAGCACAACCTAACTTTTTTGTTGAGTCAATCTCGTTCCATTTGTCGTTATGATGGTACCATGCATGGTTAGTAGTCAAGCGGAGGTCATTTGCTCACTCAAATCCTTGTATTCTCGGATTGCACCGAAATTGGCATCCTATTGAGCCTACAACGTACAAACGAGATTTCTTTTTTCGTTAAACACAATTGAACTTGTTTGTTGAGACAAAAATGTTCCATTTGTTATTAGTACCCTAGCTTGGGGGGTTAGAAGTCAAACAGAGGTCATTTGGTCCCTCAAATCCTTGTATTCTCGGATTACACCCAAATTGAACTCCAATTGAGCCTACAACGTACAAACGAGTTTTTCTTCTTCGTTTAGCGCAACCGAAATGTTTTGTTGAATCAAACATGTTCCATTTGTCGTTATTATGGTACCACGTGAGGTTAGAAGTCAAACGGATGTCATTTGGTCACTCAAATCGTTGTATTCTCAGATTGCACCCAAATTGAACTCCAATTGAGCCTACAACGTACAAACGAGTTTTCCTTCTTCGTTGAACTTAACCGAACTTGTTTGTTGAGTCAAACATGTTCCATTTGTCATTATTATGGTACCACATGAGGTTAGAAGTCAAACGGATGTCATTTGGTCACTCAAATCGTTGTATTCTCGGATTGCACCCAAATTGAACTCCAATTGAGCCTACAACGTACAAACGAGTTTTCCTTCTCGTTGAACTAACCGAACTTGTTTGTTTAGTCAAACATGTTCCATTGTCATTATTATGGTACCACATGAGGTTAGAAGTCAAACGGATGTCATTTGGTCACTCAAATCCTTGTATTCTCGGATTGCACCCAAATTGGCCTCGAATTGAGCCTACAACGTACAAACGAGTTTTCCTTCTTCATTAAACACCGCCGAACTTTTTGTTGAGTCAAACATGTTTGATTTGTCATTACTATGGTACCACATGAGGTCAGAAGTCAAATGGAAGTCATTTGATCACTCAAATCCTTGTATTCTCGGATTGCACCCAAATTGGTCTACAATTGAGCGTGCAACATACATACGAGTTTTACTTCTTCGTTAAGCACAACCGAACTTGTTTGTTGAGTCAATCATGTTCCATTTTTAATTATAATGGTACCACGCATGGTTAGAAGTCAAAGGAATGTAATTTGGTCACTCAAATCCCTGTATTCTCGGATTGCACCCAAACTGTCTTCCAATTGAGCCTACAATGTACAAACGAGTTTTCTTAATTTGTAAAGCACAACCGAGTTTTTTTGATCAGTCAATCACGTTCATTTTTTCATTATTATGGTACCACGTAATGTTAGAAGTCAAACGGAGTCCATTTGGTTACTCAAATCCATTAATTCTTGGATTGCACCCAAATTGGCCTCCAATTGAGCCTACAACGTACAAACGAATTTTCTATATTCGTTAAACATAATCGAATTTCTTTCTTGTGTCAAACATGTTCCATTTGTCATTATTATGCTAGCACGCAAGGTTAGAAGTCAAACGGAGGTCATTTGGTCACTCAAATCCTTGTATTCTCGGATTCCACCCAAATTGGCCTCCAATTGAGACAACAACGTACAAACTTGTTTTCCTTCTTCGTTAAGCAAAATCCAACTTGATTATTGTGTCAATCATGTTCCATGTTTTGGTTATTATGGTACCACATGAGGTTTAGATGTCTAACGAAGGTCATTTGGTCACTCAAACCCTTGTATTCTCGGATTGCACCCAAACTGTGTTCCAATTGAGCCTACAACGTACAAACGAGTTTTCCTTCTTCGTTAAGCACTACTGAACTTGTTTGTTGAGTCAAACATGTTTATTTGTCGTTATTTTGGTACCACATGAGGTTAGAAGTCAAACGGAGGTCATTTGGTCACTCGAATACTTGTATTCTCTGAATCCACCCAAATTGGCCTCCAATTGATCCTACAAGGTTCAAACTAGTTTTCCTTCTTCGTTAAGCACTACCGAAATTGTTTGTTGAGTCAAACATGTTTCATTTTTCATTATTATGGTACCTCGTGAGGTTGGAAGTCAAACGGAGGTCATTTGGTCACTCAAATCCTTGTATTCTCGGATTGCACCCAAAATGGCCTCCAATTGAACCTACAACGTACAAACTAGTTTTCCTTCTTCGTTAAGCACTACCGAACTTGTTTATTGCGTCAAACATGTTTCATTTGTAATTATTATGGTACCTCATGAGGTTTGAAGCCAATCGGAGGTTATTTGGTCACTCAAATCCTTGTATTCTCGGATTGCACCCAAATTGGCCTCGAATTGAGCCTACAACGTACAAACGAGTTTTCCTTCTTCATTAAACACCGCCGAACTTTTTGTTGAGTCAAACATGTTTGATTTGTCATTACTATGGTACCACATGAGGTCAGAAGTCAAATGGAAGTCATTTGATCACTCAAATCCTTGTATTCTCGGATTGCACCCAAATTGGTCTACAATTGAGCGTGCAACATACATACGAGTTTTACTTCTTCGTTAAGCACAACCGAACCTGTTTGTTGAGTCAATCATGTTCCATTTTTAATTATAATGGTACCACGCATGGTTAGAAGTCAAAGGAATGTAATTTGGTCACTCAAATCCTTGTATTCTCGGATTGCACCCAAACTGTCTTCCAATTGAGCCTACAATGTACAAACGAGTTTTCTTAATTTGTAAAGCACAACCGAGTTTTTTTATCAGTCAATCACGTTCATTTTTTCGTTATTATGGTACCACGTAATGTTAGAAGTCAAACGGAGTCCATTTGGTTACTCAAATCCATTAATTCTTGGATTGCACCCAAATTGGCCTCCAATTGAGCCTACAACGTACAAACGAATTTTCTATATTCGTTAAACATAATCGAATTTCTTTCTTGTGTCAAACATGTTCCATTTGTCATTATTATGCTAGCACGCAAGGTTAGAAGTCAAACGGAGGTCATTTGGTCACTCAAATCCTTGTATTCTCGGATTCCACCCAAATTGGCCTCCAATTGAGACAACAACGTACAAACTTGTTTTCCTTCTTCGTTAAGCAAAATCCAACTTGATTATTGTGTCAATCATGTTCCATGTTTTGGTTATTATGGTACCACATGAGGTTTAGATGTCTAACGAAGGTCATTTGGTCACTCAAACCCTTGTATTCTCGGATTGCACCCAAACTGTGTTCCAATTGAGCCTACAACGTACAAACGAGTTTTCCTTCTTCGTTAAGCACTACTGAACTTGTTTGTTGAGTCAAACATGTTTATTTTGTCGTTATTTTGGTACCACATGAGCTTAGAAGTCAAACATAGTCCATTTGGTCAATCAAATATTTGTATTCTCGGATTGCACCCAAATTGGCTTTCAATTGAGCATACAACGTAAAAACGAGTTTTCCTTCTTCATTAAGCACAACCGAATTGGTTTGTTGAGTCAAACATGATCCATTTGTCATTGTTATGGTCAAACTCAAGGTTAGAAGTCAAACGAAGGTGATTTAGTCACTCAAATCCTTATATTCTCGGATTGCACCCAAACTGTCTTCCAATTGAGCCTTCAACGTACAAACGAGTTTTCTTTATATGTTAAGCACAACCGAACTTTTTTGTTGAGTCAATCACGATCCATTTGTCGTTATTATGGTACCATGCAAGGTTAGAAGTCAAACGCAGGTCATTTGGTCACTCAAATCCTTGTATTCTCAAATTGCACGCAA
This sequence comes from Berberis thunbergii, assembly GCA_003290165.1. NCBI lineage: Eukaryota > Viridiplantae > Streptophyta > Magnoliopsida > Ranunculales > Berberidaceae > Berberis > Berberis thunbergii. The sequence goes on along the minus strand of QNQO01003287.1, from coordinate 72,724 downwards.
ATTGGCCTCCTATTGAGCCTACAACATACAAACGAGTTTTCTTTCTTCGTTAAACACAATTGAACTTGTTTGCTGAGTCACAAATGTTCCATTTGTTATTAGTACGCTAGCACGTGAGGTTAGAAGTCATGCGGAGGTCATTTGGTCACTCAAATCCTTGTATTCTCAGATTGCACCCAAATTGAACTCCGATTGAGCCTACAATGTACATACGAGTTTTCCTTTTTCGTTAAGCACAACCGAACTTGTTTGTTGAGTCAATCATGTTCCATTTTTCATTAATATTGTAACACGCAAGGTTAGAAGTCAAATGAATGTAATTTGGTCTCTCAAATCCTTGTATTCTCGGATTGCACCCAAACTGTCTTCCAATTGAGCCTACAACGTACAAACGAATTTTCTTAATTTGTTAAGCACAACCTAACTTTTTTGTTGAGTCAATCTCGTTCCATTTGTCGTTATGATGGTACCATGCATGGTTAGTAGTCAAGCGGAGGTCATTTGCTCACTCAAATCCTTGTATTCTCGGATTGCACCGAAATTGGCATCCTATTGAGCCTACAACGTACAAACGAGATTTCTTTTTTCGTTAAACACAATTGAACTTGTTTGTTGAGACAAAAATGTTCCATTTGTTATTAGTACCCTAGCTTGGGGGTTAGAAGTCAAACAGAGGTCATTTGGTCCCTCAAATCCTTGTATTCTCGGATTACACCCAAATTGAACTCCAATTGAGCCTACAACGTACAAACGAGTTTTTCTTCTTCGTTTAGCGCAACCGAAATGTTTTGTTGAATCAAACATGTTCCATTTGTCGTTATTATGGTACCACGTGAGGTTAGAAGTCAAACGGATGTCATTTGGTCACTCAAATCGTTGTATTCTCAGATTGCACCCAAATTGAACTCCAATTGAGCCTACAACGTACAAACGAGTTTTCCTTCTTCGTTGAACTTAACCGAACTTGTTTGTTGAGTCAAACATGTTCCATTGTCATTATTATGGTACCACATGAGGTTAGAAGTCAAACGGATGTCATTTGGTCACTCAAATCGTTGTATTCTCGGATTGCACCCAAATTGAACTCCAATTGAGCCTACAACGTACAAACGAGTTTTCCTTCTTCGTTGAACTTAACCGAACTTGTTTGTTTAGTCAAACATGTTCCATTGTCATTATTATGGTACCACATGAGGTTAGAAGTTCAAACGGATGTCATTTGGTCACTCAAATCCTTGTATTCTCGGATTGCACCCAAATTGGCCTCGAATTGAGCCTACAACGTACAAACGAGTTTTCCTTCTTCATTAAAGACCGCCGAACTTTTTGTTGAGTCAAACATGTTTGATTTGTCATTACTATGGTACCACATGAGGTCAGAAGTCAAATGGAAAGTCATTTGATCACTCAAATCCTTGTATTCTCGGATTGCACCCAAATTGGTCTACAATTGAGCGTGCAACATACATACGAGTTTTACTTCTTCGTTAAGCACAACCGAACTTGTTTGTTGAGTCAATCATGTTCCATTTTTAATTATAATGGTACCACGCATGGTTAGAAGTCAAAGGAATGTAATTTGGTCACTCAAATCCCTGTATTCTCGGATTGCACCCAAACTGTCTTCCAATTGAGCCTACAATGTACAAACGAGTTTTCTTAATTTGTAAAGCACAACCGAGTTTTTTTGATCAGTCAATCACGTTCATTTTTTCATTATTATGGTACCACGTAATGTTAGAAGTCAAACGGAGTCCATTTGGTTACTCAAATCCATTAATTCTTGGATTGCACCCAAATTGGCCTCCAATTGAGCCTACAACGTACAAACGAATTTTCTATATTCGTTAAACATAATCGAATTTCTTTCTTGTGTCAAACATGTTCCATTTGTCATTATTATGCTAGCACGCAAGGTTAGAAGTCAAACGGAGGTCATTTGGTCACTCAAATCCTTGTATTCTCGGATTCCACCCAAATTGGCCTCCAATTGAGACAACAACGTACAAACTTGTTTTCCTTCTTCGTTAAGCAAAATCCAACTTGATTATTGTGTCAATCATGTTCCATGTTTTGGTTATTATGGTACCACATGAGGTTTAGATGTCTAACGAAGGTCATTTGGTCACTCAAACCCTTGTATTCTCGGATTGCACCCAAACTGTGTTCCAATTGAGCCTACAACGTACAAACGAGTTTTCCTTCTTCGTTAAGCACTACTGAACTTGTTTGTTGAGTCAAACATGTTTATTTTGTCGTTATTTTGGTACCACATGAGGTTAGAAGTCAAACGGAGGTCATTTGGTCACTCGAATACTTGTATTCTCTGAATCCACCCAAATTGGCCTCCAATTGATCCTACAAGGTTCAAACTAGTTTTCCTTCTTCGTTAAGCACTACCGAAATTGTTTGTTGAGTCAAACATGTTTCATTTTTCATTATTATGGTACCTCGTGAGGTTAGAAGTCAAACGGAGGTCATTTGGTCACTCAAATCCTTGTATTCTCGGATTGCACCCAAAATGGCCTCCAATTGAACCTACAACGTACAAACTAGTTTTCCTTCTTCGTTAAGCACTACCGAACTTGTTTATTGCGTCAAACATGTTTCATTTGTAATTATTATGGTACCTCATGAGGTTTGAAGCCAATCGGAGGTTATTTGGTCACTCAAATCCTTGTATTCTCGGATTGCACCCAAATTGGCCTCGAATTGAGCCTACAACGTACAAACGAGTTTTCCTTCTTCATTAAACACCGCCGAACTTTTTGTTGAGTCAAACATGTTTGATTTGTCATTATTATGGTACCACATGAGGTCAGAAGTCAAATGGAAGTCATTTGATCACTCAAATCCTTGTATTCTCGGATTGCACCCAAATTGGTCTACAATTGAGCGTGCAACATACATACGAGTTTTACTTCTTCGTTAAGCACAACCGAACCTGTTTGTTGAGTCAATCATGTTCCATTTTTAATTATAATGGTACCACGCATGGTTAGAAGTCAAAGGAATGTAATTTGGTCACTCAAATCCTTGTATTCTCGGATTGCACCCAAACTGTCTTCCAATTGAGCCTACAATGTACAAACGAGTTTTCTTAATTTGTAAAGCACAACCGAGTTTTTTTTATCAGTCAATCACGTTCATTTTTTCGTTATTATGGTACCACGTAATGTTAGAAGTCAAACGGAGTCCATTTGGTTACTCAAATCCATTAATTCTTGGATTGCACCCAAATTGGCCTCCAATTGAGCCTACAACGTACAAACGAATTTTCTATATTCGTTAAACATAATCGAATTTCTTTCTTGTGTCAAACATGTTCCATTTGTCATTATTATGCTAGCACGCAAGGTTAGAAGTCAAACGGAGGTCATTTGGTCACTCAAATCCTTGTATTCTCGGATTCCACCCAAATTGGCCTCCAATTGAGACAACAACGTACAAACTTGTTTTCCTTCTTCGTTAAGCAAAATCCAACTTGATTATTGTGTCAATCATGTTCCATGTTTTGGTTATTATGGTACCACATGAGGTTTAGATGTCTAACGAAGGTCATTTGGTCACTCAAACCCTTGTATTCTCGGATTGCACCCAAACTGTGTTCCAATTGAGCCTACAACGTACAAACGAGTTTTCCTTCTTCGTTAAGCACTACTGAACTTGTTTGTTGAGTCAAACATGTTTATTTTGTCGTTATTTTGGTACCACATGAGGTTAGAAGTCAAACATAGTCCATTTGGTCAATCAAATATTTGTATTCTCGGATTGCACCCAAATTGGCTTTCAATTGAGCATACAACGTAAAAACGAGTTTTCCTTCTTCATTAAGCACAACCGAATTGGTTTGTTGAGTCAAACATGATCCATTTGTCATTGTTATGGTCAAACTCAAGGTTAGAAGTCAAACGAAGGTGATTTAGTCACTCAAATCCTTATATTCTCGGATTGCACCCAAACTGTCTTCCAATTGAGCCTTCAACGTACAAACGAGTTTTCTTTATATGTTAAGCACAACCGAACTTTTTTGTTGAGTCAATCACGATCCATTTGTCGTTATTATGGTACCATGCAAGGTTAGAAGTCAAACGCAGGTCATTTGGTCACTCAAATCCTTGTATTCTCAAATTGCACGCAAATTGGCCTCCTATTGAGCCTACAACATACAAACGAGTTTTCTTTCTTCGTTAAACACAATTGAACTTGTTTGTTGAGTCACAAATGTTCCATTTGTTATTAGTACGCTAGCACGTGAGGTTAGAAGTCATGCGGAGGTCATTTGGTCACTCAAATCCTTGTATTCTCAGATTGCACCCAAATTGAACTCCGATTGAGCCTACAATGTACATACGAGTTTTCCTTTTTCGTTAAGCACAACCGAACTTGTTTGTTGAGTCAGTCATGTTCCATTTTTCATTAATATTGTAACACGCAAGGTTAGAAGTCAAATGAATGTAATTTGGTCTCTCAAATCCTTGTATTCTCGGATTGCACCCAAACTGTCTTCCAATTGAGCCTACAACGTACAAACGAATTTTCTTAATTTGTTAAGCACAACCTAACTTTTTTGTTGAGTCAATCTCGTTCCATTTGTCGTTATGATGGTACCATGCATGGTTAGTAGTCAAGCGGAGGTCATTTGCTCACTCAAATCCTTGTATTCTCGGATTGCACCGAAATTGGCATCCTATTGAGCCTACAACGTACAACGAGATTTCTTTTTTCGTTAAACACAATTGAACTTGTTTGTTGAGACAAAAATGTTCCATTTGTTATTAGTACCCTAGCTTGGGGGGTTAGAAGTCAAACAGAGGTCATTTGGTCCCTCAAATCCTTGTATTCTCGGATTACACCCAAATTGAACTCCAATTGAGCCTACAACGTACAAACGAGTTTTTCTTCTTCGTTTAGCGCAACCGAAATGTTTTGTTGAATCAAACATGTTCCATTTGTCGTTATTATGGTACCACGTGAGGTTAGAAGTCAAACGGATGTCATTTGGTCACTCAAATCGTTGTATTCTCAGATTGCACCCAAATTGAACTCCAATTGAGCCTACAACGTACAAACGAGTTTTCCTTCTTCGTTTAGCTCAACCGAAATTGTTTGTTGAGTCAAACATGTTCCATTTGTCGTTATTATGGTACCACGTGAGGTTAGAAGTCAAACGGATGTCATTTGGTCACTCAAATCTTTGTATTCTCGGATTGCACCCAAATTGAACTCCAATTCAGCCTACAACGTACAAACGAGTTTTCCTTCTTCGTTAAGCACAATCGAACTTGTTTGTTGAGTCAAACATGTTTCATTTGTGATTATTATATTTCCACATGAGGTTAGAAGTCAAACGGAGGTCATTTGGTCACTCAAATCCTTGTATTCTCGGATTGCACTCAAATTGGCCTTCAATTGAGCCTAGAACGTACAAACGAGTTTTACTTCTTCGTTAAACACATCCAAACTTTTTGTAGAGTCAAACATGTTCCATTTGTTGTTTTTATTGTACCACATGAGGTTAGAAGTCAAACGGAGGTCATTTGGTCACTCGAATACTTGTATTATCTGATTCCACCCAAATTGGCCTCCAATTGATCCTACAAGGTTCAAACTAGTTTTCCTTCTTCGTTAAGCAATACCGAAATTGTTTGTTGAGTCAAACATGTTTCATTTGTCATTATTATGGTACCTCGTGAGGTTAGAAGTCAAACGGAGGTCATTTGGTCACTTAAATCCTTGTATTCTCGGATTGCACACAAAATGGCCTCCAATTGAGCCTACAGCGTACAAACGAGTTTTCCTTCTTCGTTAAACACCGCTGAATATTTTGTTGAGTCAAACATGTTCCATTTGTCATTACTATGGTACCAGATGAGGCTAGAAGTCAAATGGAGGTCATTTGGCACTCAAATCCTTGTATTCTCGGATTGCACCCAAAGTGGTCTCCAATTGAGCCTGCAACGTGCATGCGAGTTTTCCTTCTTCGTTAAGCACAACCAAACTTGTTTGTTGAGTCAATCATGTTCAATTTTTGTTTATTATGGTAGCACACAAGGTTATAAGTCAAACGAATGTAATTTGGTCACTCAAATCCTTGTATTCTCGGATTGCACCCAAACTGTCTTCCAATTGAGCCTACAATGTACAAACGAGTTTTTCTTAATTTGTAAAGCACAACCGAGATTTTTTTTCAGTCAATCACGTTCATTTTTTCATTATTATGGTACCACGCATTGTTAGAAGTCAAACGGAGTCCATTTGGTTACTCAAATCCTTGTATTCTCGGATTGCACCCAAATTGTCCTCCAATTGAGCCTACAACGTACAAACGAGTTTTCTATATTCGTTAAACATAATCGAATTTCTTTGTTGTGTCTAACATGTTGCATTTGACATTGCTATGCTAGGACACAAGGTTAGAAGTCAAACGGAGGTCATTTGGTCACTCAAATCCTTGTATTCTAGGATTCCACCCAAATTGGCCTCCAATTGAGACTACAACGTACAAACTTGTTTTCCTTCTTCGTTATGCAAAATCCAACTTGATTATTGTGTCAATCATGTTCCATGTTTCGTTATTATGGTACCACATGAGGTTAGAAGTCAAACGAAGGTCATTTGGTCACTCAAATCCTTGTATTCTCTGATTGCACCCAAACTGTGTTCCAATTGAGCCTACAACGTACAAACGAGTTTTCCTTCTTCGTTAAGCACTACCGAACTTGTTTGTTGATTCAAACATGTTTATTTTGTCTTTATTTTTGTACCACATGAGGTTAGAAGTCAAACATAGTCCATTTGGTCAATCAAATATTTCTATTCTCGGATTGCACCCAAATAGGCTTTCAATTGAGCATACAACGTACAAACGAGTTTTCTTTCTTCATTAAGCACAACCGAATTGGTTTGTTGAGTCAAACATGTTCCATTTGTCATTGTTATGGTCAAACTCAAGGTTAGAAGTCAAACGAAGGTCATTTAGTCACTCAAATCCATGTATTCTCGGATTGCACCCAAACTGTCTTCCAATTGAGCCTAAAACGTACAAACGAGTTTTCTTTATATGTTAAGCACAACCGAACATTTTTGTTGAGTCAACCACGTTCCATTTGTCGTTATTATGGTACCATGAAAGGTTAGAAGTCAAACGGAGGTCATTTGGTCACTCAAATCCTTGTATTCTCGATTGCACGCAAATTGGCCTCCTATTTAGCCTACAACGTACAAACGAGTTTTCCTTATTCGTTAAGCTTAACCGAACTTGTTTGTTGAGTCAATCATGTTCCATTTTTCATTAATATTGTAACACGCAAGGTTAGAAGTTAAATGAATGTAATTTGGTCACTCAAATCCTTGTATTCTCGGATTATACCCAAACTGTCTTCCAAGTGAGCCTTTTTTTTTTTTTTTTTTTTTTTTTTTTTGAAAGGCAAGCACGGGGTGTAAATGGGCTCCCCAGACCATTAAAAGAAAGAAAGAAACCAATTACAATCGTATATACTTTCTACCACTCGCATCCTCAAATATGATTTTTTTAGGTCCTCCGCAAAGGAGCTTGGAGTCACCTCTATAAACTCAGCATTGGGCATTAAACTAGCTAGTTTGTCAGCTGCCTTATTTGATTCTTGCATGACATGAATTACCTTACAGTCCTCGAACCCTTGCAACAGCCTTTTAATTCGTCTTGTGGCGTGCTTTTAATTCCAAGTGAGCCTACAACGTACAAACGAGTTTTCTTAATTTGTTAAGCACAACCTAACTTTTTGTTGAGTCAATCTCGTTCCATTTATCGTTATGATGGTACCATGCAAGGTTAGGAGTCAAACGGAACTCATTTGCTCATTCAAATCCTTGTAGTCTCGGATTGCACCGAAAGTGGCATCCTATTGAGCCTACAACGTACAAACGAGATTTTTTTTTCGTTAAACACAATTGAACTTGTTTGTTGAGACAACAATGTTCCATTTGTGATTAGTACGGTAGCTTGTGATGTTAGAAGTCAAACAGAGGTCATTTGGTCACTCAAATCCTTGTATTCTCGGATTGCACGCAAATTGAACTCCAATTGAGCCTACAACGTACAAACGAGTTTTTCTTCTTCGTTTAGCCCAACCGAACTTGTTTGTTGAGTCAAACATGCTCCATTTGTCATTATTATTGTACCACGTGAGGTTAGAAGTCAAACGGATGTCATTTGGTCACTCAAATCCTTGTATTCTCGGATTGCACCCAAATTGAACTCCGAATGAGCCTAGAACGTACAAACGAGTTTTCCTTCTTCGTTAAGCGCAATCGAACTTGTTTGTTGAGTCAAACATGTTTCATTTGTCATTATTATATTTCCACTTGAGGTTAGAAGTCAAACGGGGTTCATTTGGTCACTCAAATCCTTGTATTCTCGGATTGCACTCAAATTGCCCTTCAATTGAGCCTTGAATGTACAAACGAGTTTTACTTCTTCGTTAAACACAACCAAACTTTTTGTAGAGTCAAACATGTTCCATTTGTTGTTTTTGTTGTACCACATGAGGTTAGAAGTCAAATGGAGGTCATTTGGTCACTCGAATACTTGTATTCTCTGATTCCACCCAAATTGGCCACCAATTGATCCTACAAGGTTCATACTAGTTTTCCTTCTTCGTTAAGCACTACCGTAACTGTTTGTTGAGTCAAACATGTTTCATTTGTCATTATTATGGTACCTCATGAGGTTAGAAGTCAAACGGAGGTCATTTGGTCACTCAAATCCTTGTATTCTCGGATTGCACCCAAAGTGGTCTCCAATTGAGCCTGCAACGTGCGTACGAGTTTTCCTTCTTCGTTAAGCACAACCGAACTTGTTTGTTGTGTCAATCATGATCCATTTTTGGTTATTATGGTAGCACACAAGGTTAGAATTCAAACGAATGTAATTTGGTCACTCAAATCCTTGTATTCTAGGATTGCACCCAAACTGTCTTCCAATAGAGCCTACAATGTACAAACAAGTTTTCTTAATTTGTAAAGCACAACCAAATTTTTTGTTAAGGCAATAACGTTCATTTTATCGTAATTATGGTACCACGCAAGGTTAGAAGTCCAACAGATTCCATTTGGTTAGTCAAATCCTTGTATTCTCGAATTGCACCCAAATTGCCTACAATTGAGCCTGGAACGTACAAACAAATTTTCATTCTTCGTTAAACACAATTGAACTTGTTTGTTGAGTTACAAATGTTCCATTTGTAATTAGTACAATAGCACGTGAGGTTAGAAGTCAAGCGGTGGTCATTTTCTCACTCAAATCCTTGTATTCTCGGATTGCACCAAAATTGAACTCCAATTGAGCCTACAATGTACAAACAAGTTTTCCTTCTTCATTTAGCACAATAGAACTTGTTTATTTAGTCAAACATGTTCCATTTGTCATTATTATATTTACACGTGAGGTTAGAAGTCAAACGGAGGTCATTTGGTCACTCAAATCCTTGTATTCTCTGATTGCACTCAAATTGGCCTCCAATTGAGCCTAGAACGTACAAAGTATTACTTCTTCGTTAAACACAACCAAACTTTTTGTTGAGTCAAAAGTGTTCCATTTGTCCTTATTATTGTACCAAATGAGGTTTGAAGTCAAACGGAGGTCATTTGGTCACTCGAATACTTGTAGTATCTGATTCCACCCAAATTGGCCTCCCATTGAGCCTACAACGTACAAACTAGTTTTCCTTCTTCGTTAAGTACTACCGAACTTGTTTGTTGAGTCAAACATGTTTCATTTGTCATTATTATGGTACCTCATGAGGTTTGAAGCCAAACGGAGTTCATTTGGTCACTCAAATCCTTGTATTCTCGGATTGCACCCAAATTGGCCTCCAGTTGAGCCTACAACGTACAGACGAGTTTTCCTTCTTCATTAAACACCGCTGAACTTTTTTAGAGTCAAACATGTTTGATTTGTCATTACTATGGTACCACATGAGGTAAGAAGTCAAATGGAAGTCATTTGGTCACTCAAATCCTTGTATTCTCAGATTGCACCCAAATTGGTCTACAATTGAGCCTGCAACATACATACGAGTTTTCCTTCTTCGTTAAGCACAACCGAACTTGTTTGTTGAGTCAATCATGTTCCATTTTTCATTATAATGGTACCATGCATGGTTAGAAGTCAAAGAAACGTAATTTTATCACTCAAATCCTTGTATTCTCGGATTGCACCCAAACTTTCTTCCAATTGAGCCTACAATGTACAAACGAGTTTCTTAATTTGTAAAGCACAACCGAGTTTTCTTGTTCAGTCAATCAGGTTCAGTTTTTCATTATTATGGTACCACGCAAGGTTAGAAGTCAAACGGAGTCCATTTGGTTACTCAAATCCGTGTATTCTCGGATTGCACCCAAATTGGCCTCCAATTGAGCCTACAACGTACAAACAAGTTTTCTATATTCGTTAAACATAATCGAATTTCTTTGTTGTGTCAAACATGTTCCATTTGACATTATTATGCTAGCACGCAAGGTTAGAAGTCAAACGGAGGTCATTTGGTCACTCAAATCCTTGTATTCTAGAATTCCACCAAAATTGGCCTCCAATTGAGACTACAACATGTAAAACTTGTTTTCCTTCTTCGTTAAGCAAAATCCAACTTGATTATTGTGTCTATCATGTTCCATGTTTCGTTATTATGGTACCACATGAGGTTAGAAGTCAAACGAAGGTCATTTGGTCACTCAAATCCTTGTATTCTAGGATTGCACTCAAACTGTGTTCCAATTGAGCCTACAATGTACAAACGAGTTTTCCTTCTTCGTTAAGCCTTACCGAACTTGTTTGTTGAGTCAAACATGTTTATTTTGTCGTTATTTTTGTACCACATGAGGTTAGAAGTCAAACATAGTCCATTTGGTCAATCAAATATTTCAATTCTCGGATTGCACCCAAATAGGCTTTAATTGAGCATACAACGTACAAACGAGTTTTCTTTCTTCATTAAGCACAACCGAATTGGTTTGTTGAGTCAAACATGTTCCATTTGTCATTGTTATGGTCAAACTCAGGTTAGAAGTCAAACGAAGGTCATTTAGTCACTCAAATCCATGTATTCTCGGATTGCACCCAAACTGTCTTCCAATTGAGCCTAAAACGTACAAACGAGTTTTCTTTATATGTTAAGCACAACCGAACATTTTTGTTGAGTCAACCACGTTCCATTTGTCGTTATTATGGTACCATGAAAGGTTAGAAGTCAAACGGAGGTCATTTGGTCACTCAAATCCTTGTATTCTCGATTGCACGCAAATTGGCCTCCTATTTAGCCTACAACGTACAAACGAGTTTTCCTTATTCGTTAAGCTTAACCGAACTTGTTTGTTGAGTCAATCATGTTCCATTTTTCATTAATATTGTAACACGCAAGGTTAGAAGTTAAATGAATGTAATTTGGTCACTCAAATCCTTGTATTCTCGGATTATACCCAAACTGTCTTCCAAGTGAGCCTTTTTTTTTTTTTTTTTTTTTTTTTTTTTTTGAAAGGCAAGCACGGGGTGTAAATGGGCTCCCCAGACCATTAAAAGAAAGAAAGAAACCAATTACAATCGTATATACTTTCTACCACTCGCATCCTCAAATATGATTTTTTTAGGTCCTCCGCAAAGGAGCTTGGAGTCACCTCTATAAACTCAGCATTGGGCATTAAACTAGCTAGTTTGTCAGCTGCCTTATTTGATTCTTGCATGACATGAATTACCTTACAGTCCTCGAACCCTTGCAACAGCCTTTTAATTCGTCTTGTGGCGTGCTTTTAATTCCAAGTGAGCCTACAACGTACAAACGAGTTTTCTTAATTTGTTAAGCACAACCTAACTTTTTTGTTGAGTCAATCTCGTTCCATTTATCGTTATGATGGTACCATGAAAGGTTAGGAGTCAAACGGAACTCATTTGCTCATTCAAATCCTTGTAGTCTCGGATTGCACCGAAATTGGCATCCTATTGAGCCTACAACGTACAAACGAGATTTTTTTTTCGTTAAACACAATTGAACTTGTTTGTTGAGACAACAATGTTCCATTTGTGATTAGTACGGTAGCTTGTGATGTTAGAAGTCAAACAGAGGTCATTTGGTCACTCAAATCCTTGTATTCTCGGATTGCACGCAAATTGAACTCCAATTGAGCCTACAACGTACAAACGAGTTTTTCTTCTTCGTTTAGCCCAACCGAACTTGTTTGTTGAGTCAAACATGCTCCATTTGTCATTATTATTGTACCACGTGAGGTTAGAAGTCAAACGGATGTCATTTGGTCACTCAAATCCTTGTATTCTCGGATTGCACCCAAATTGAACTCCGAATGAGCCTAGAACGTACAAACGAGTTTTCCTTCTTCGTTAAGCGCAATCGAACTTGTTTGTTGTGTCAAACATGTTTCATTTGTCATTATTATATTTCCACTTGAGGTTAGAAGTCAAACGGGGTTCATTTGGTCACTCAAATCCTTGTATTCTCGGATTGCACTCAAATTGCCCTTCAATTGAGCCTTGAATGTACAAACGAGTTTTACTTCTTCGTTAAACACAACCAAACTTTTTGTAGAGTCAAACATGTTCCATTTGTTGTTTTTGTTGTACCACATGAGGTTAGAAGTCAAATGGAGGTCATTTGGTCACTCGAATACTTGTATTCTCTGATTCCACCCAAATTGGCCACCAATTGATCCTACAAGGTTCATACTAGTTTTCCTTCTTCGTTAAGCACTACCGTAACTGTTTGTTGAGTCAAACATGTTTCATTTGTCATTATTATGGTACCTCATGAGGTTAGAAGTCAAACGGAGGTCATTTGGTCACTCAAATCCTTGTATTCTCGGATTGCACCCAAAGTGGTCTCCAATTGAGCCTGCAACGTGCGTACGAGTTTTCCTTCTTCGTTAAGCACAACCGAACTTGTTTGTTGTGTCAATCATGATCCATTTTTGGTTATTATGGTAGCACACAAGGTTAGAATTCAAACGAATGTAATTTGGTCACTCAAATCCTTGTATTCTAGGATTGCACCCAAACTGTCTTCCAATAGAGCCTACAATGTACAAACAAGTTTTCTTAATTTGTAAAGCACAACCAAATTTTTTTGTTAAGGCAATAACGTTCATTTTATCGTAATTATGGTACCACGCAAGGTTAGAAGTCCAACAGATTCCATTTGGTTAGTCAAATCCTTGTATTCTCGAATTGCACCCAAATTGGCCTACAATTGAGCCTGGAACGTACAAACAAATTTTCATTCTTCGTTAAACACAATTGAACTTGTTTGTTGAGTTACAAATGTTCCATTTGTAATTAGTACAATAGCACGTGAGGTTAGAAGTCAAGCGGTGGTCATTTTCTCACTCAAATCCTTGTATTCTCGGATTGCACCAAAATTGAACTCCAATTGAGCCTACAATGTACAAACAAGTTTTCCTTCTTCATTTAGCACAATAGAACTTGTTTATTTAGTCAAACATGTTCCATTTGTCATTATTATATTTACACGTGAGGTTAGAAGTCAAACGGAGGTCATTTGGTCACTCAAATCCTTGTATTCTCTGATTGCACTCAAATTGGCCTCCAATTGAGCCTAGAACGTACAAACGAGTATTACTTCTTCGTTAAACACAACCAAACTTTTTGTTGAGTCAAAAGTGTTCCATTTGTCCTTATTATTGTACCAAATGAGGTTTGAAGTCAAACGGAGGTCATTTGGTCACTCGAATACTTGTAGTATCTGATTCCACCCAAATTGGCCTCCCATTGAGCCTACAACGTACAAACTAGTTTTCCTTCTTCGTTAAGTACTACCGAACTTGTTTGTTGAGTCAAACATGTTTCATTTGTCATTATTATGGTACCTCATGAGGTTTGAAGCCAAACGGAGTTCATTTGGTCACTCAAATCCTTGTATTCTCGGATTGCACCCAAATTGGCCTCCAATTGAGCCTACAACGTACAGACGAGTTTTCCTTCTTCATTAAACACCGCTGAACTTTTTTAGAGTCAAACATGTTTGATTTGTCATTACTATGGTACCACATGAGGTCAGAAGTCAAATGGAAGTCATTTGGTCACTCAAATCCTTGTATTCTCAGATTGCACCCAAATTGGTCTACAATTGAGCCTGCAACATACATACGAGTTTTCCTTCTTCGTTAAGCACAACCGAACTTGTTTGTTGAGTCAATCATGTTCCATTTTTCATTATAATGGTACCATGCATGGTTAGAAGTCAAAGAAACGTAATTTTATCACTCAAATCCTTGTATTCTCGGATTGCACCCAAACTTTCTTCCAATTGAGCCTACAATGTACAAACGAGTTTTCTTAAATTTGTAAAGCACAACCGAGTTTTCTTGTTCAGTCAATCAGGTTCAGTTTTTCATTATTATGGTACCACGCAAGGTTAGAAGTCAAACGGAGTCCATTTGGTTACTCAAATCCGTGTATTCTCGGATTGCACCCAAATTGGCCTCCAATTGAGCCTACAACGTACAAACAAGTTTTCTATATTCGTTAAACATAATCGAATTTCTTTGTTGTGTCAAACATGTTCCATTTGACATTATTATGCTAGCACGCAAGGTTAGAAGTCAAACGGAGGTCATTTGGTCACTCAAATCCTTGTATTCTAGAATTCCACCAAAATTGGCCTCCAATTGAGACTACAACATGCAAACTTGTTTTCCTTCTTCGTTAAGCAAAATCCAACTTGATTATTGTGTCTATCATGTTCCATGTTTCGTTATTATGGTACCACATGAGGTTAGAAGTCAAACGAAGGTCATTTGGTCACTCAAATCCTTGTATTCTAGGATTGCACTCAAACTGTGTTCCAATTGAGCCTACAATGTACAAACGAGTTTTCCTTCTTCGTTAAGCCTTACCGAACTTGTTTGTTGAGTCAAACATGTTTATTTTGTCGTTATTTTTGTACCACATGAGGTTAGAAGTCAAACATAGTCCATTTGGTCAATCAAATATTTCAATTCTCGGATTGCACCCAAATAGGCTTTTAATTGAGCATACAACGTACAAACGAGTTTTCTTTCTTCATTAAGCACAACCGAATTGGTTTGTTGAGTAAAACATGTTCCATTTTTCATTGTTATGGTAAAACTCAAGGTTAGAAGTCAAACGAAGGTCATTTAGTCACTCAATCCTTGTATTCTCGGATTGCACCCAAACTGTCTTCCAATTGAGCCTAGAACGTACGAACGAGTTTTCTTTATATGTTAAGCACAACCGAACATTTTTGTTGAGTCAATCACGTTCCATTTGTCGTTATTATGGTACCATGCAAGGTTAGAATTCAAACGGAGGTCATTTGGTCACTCAAATCCTTGTATTCTCGGATTGCACACAAATTGGCCTCCTATTGAGCCTACAACGTACAAACGAGTTTTCCTTATTCGTTAAATAATATTGAACTTGTTTGTTGAGTCACAAATGTTCCATTTGTTATTAGTACGCTAGCACTTCAGGTTAGAAGTCATGCGGAGGTCATTCGGTCACTCAAATCCTTGTATTCTCGGATTGCGCCCAAATTGAACTCCAATTAAGCCTACAATGTACATACGAGTTTTCCCTTCTTCGTTAAGCACAACCGAACTTGTTTGTTGAGTCAATCATGTTCCATTTTTCATTAATATTGTAACATGCAAGGTTAGAAGTTAAATGAATGTAATTCGGTAACTCAAATCCTTGTATTCTCGGATTGCACCCAAACTGTCTTCCAATTGAGCCTACAACGTACGAACGAGTTTTCTTTATATGTTAAGCACAACCGAACATTTTTGTTGAGTCAATCACGTTACATTTGTCGTTATTATGGTATCATGCAAGTTTAGAAGTCCAACGGAGGTCATTTGGTCACTCAAATCCTTGTATTCTCGGATTGCACGCAAATTGGCCTCCAATTGAGCCTACAACGTACAAACGAGTTTTCCTTCTTCATTAAACACCGCCGAACTTTTTTTTAGTCAAACATGTTTGATTTGTCATTACTACGGTACCACATGAGGTCAGAAGTCAAATGGAAGTCATTTGGTCACTCAAATCCTTGTATTCTCGGATTGCACCCAAATTGGTCTACAATTGAGCATGCAACATACATACGAGTTTTCCTTCTTCGTTAAGCACAACCGAACTTGTTTGTTGAGTCAATCATGTTCCATTTTTCATTATAAATGTACCACGCATGGTTAGAAGTCAAAGGAATGTAATTTTATCACTCAAATCCTTGTATTCTCGGATTGCACCCAAACTGTCTTCCAATTGAGCCTACAATGTACAAACGAGTTTTTCTTAATTTGTAAAGCACAACCGAGTTTTCTGTTCAGTCAATCACGCTCATTTTTCATTATTATGGTACCACACAAGGTTAGAAGTCAAACGGAGTCCATTTGGTTACTCAAATCCTTGTATTTCTTGGATTGCACCCAACTTGTCCTCCAATTGAGCCTACAACGTACAAACAAGTTTTCTATATTCGTTAAACATAATCGAATTTCTTTGTTGTGTCAAACATGTTCCATTTGACATTATTATGCTAGCACACAAGGTTAGAAGTCAAACGGAGGTCATTTGGTCACTCAAATCCTTGTATTCTAGATTCCACCCAAATTGGCCATTGAACTACAACATGCAAACTTGTTTTCTTCTTCGTTAAGCAAAATCCAACTTGATTATTGTGTCTATCATGTTCCATGTTTCGTTATTATGGTACCACATGAGGTTAGAAGTCAAACGAAGGTCATTTGGTCACTCAAATCCTTGTATTCTCGGATTGCACTCAAACTGTGTTCCAATTGAGCCTACAATGTACAAACGAGTTTCCTTCTTCGTTAAGCCCTACCGAACTTGTTTGTTGAGTCAAACATGTTTATTTTGTCGTTATTTTTGTACCACATGAGGTTAGAAGTCAAACATAGTCCATTTGGTCAATCAAATATTTCTATTCTCGGATTGCACCCAAATAGGCTTTTCAATTGAGCATACAACGTACAAACGAGTTTTCTTTCTTCATTAAGCACAACCGAATTGGTTTGTTGAGTAAAACATGTTCCATTTTTCATTGTTATGGTCAAACTCAAGGTTAGAAGTCAAACGAAGGTCATTTAGTCACTCAAATCCATGTATTCTCGGATTGCACCCAAACTGTCTTCCAATTGAGCCTAAAACGTACAAACGAGTTTTCTTTATATGTTAAGCACAACCGAACATTTTTGTTGAGTCAATCACATTCCATTTTTCATTATTATGGTACCATGCAAGGTTAGAAGTCAAACGGAGGTCATTTGGTCACTCAAATCCTTGTATTCTCGGATTGCACGCAAATTGGCCTCCTATTCAGCCTACAACGTACAAACGAGTTTTCCTTCTTCGTTAAATAATATTGAACTTGTTTGTTGAGTCACAAATGTTCCATTTGTTATTAGTACGCTAGCACTTCAGGTTAGAAGTCATGCGGAGGTCATTCGGTCACTCAAATCCTTGTATTCTCGGATTGTGACCCAAATTGAACTCCAATTAAGCCTACAATGTTACATACGTAGTTTTTCCTTCTTCGTTAAACACAATGGGATACTTGTTTGTGAGTCAACTAAATGTTCCATTTGTTAGCATTAAGTCAATAGCACGTGAGGGTTAGAGTCAAGCGGTGGGTTCATTTTCTCACTCAAATCCTTGTATTCTCGGATGTGGCACCAAACATTGAACTCCAATTGAGCCTACCAATGTACAAAACAAGTTTTCCTTCTTCGTTTAGCACCAATAGATACTTGTTTTATTTAGTCAAACATGTTCCATTTGTCCATTATTATATTTACAGCGTGAGGTTAGAAGTCAAACGGAGTCATTTGGTCACTTCAAATCCATGTATTCTCTGATTGCACCTCAAATGGCCTCCCAATTGGAGCCCTAGAACGTACAAACGAGTATACTTTCTTCGTTAAACACACCGAACTTTTTGTTGAGTCAAAAGTGTTTCCATTTGTCCTTATTATTGTACCAAATGAGGTTTGAAGTCAAACGGAGGTCATTTGGTCACTCGAATTCTTGTAGTATCTGATTCCACCCAAATTGGCCTCCCATTGAGCCTACAACGTACAAACTAGTTTTCCTTCTTCGTTAAGTACTACCGAACTTGTTTTGTTGAGTCAAACATGTTTCATTTGTCATTATTATGGTACCTCATGAGGTTTGAAGCCAACGGAGGTCATTTGGTCACTCAAATCCTTGTATTCTCGGATTGCACCCAATTGGCCTCCAATTGAGCCTACAACGTACAAACGAGTTTTCTTCTTCATTAACACCGCTGAACTTTTTTAGAGTCAACATGTTTGATTTGTCATTACTATGGTACCACATGAGGTCAGAAGTCAAATGGAAGTCATTTGGTCACTCAAATCCTTGTATTCTCAGATTGCACCCAAATTGGTCTACAATTGAGCCTGCAACATACATACGAGTTTTCCTTCTTCGTTAAGCACAACCGAACTTGTTTGTTGAGTCAATCATGTTCCATTTTTCATTATAATTGTACCATGCATGGTTAGAAGTCAAAGAACGTAATTTTATCACTCAAATCCTTGTATTCTCGGATTGCACCCAAACTTTCTTCCAATTGAGCCTACAATGTACAAACGAGTTTTCTTAAATTTGTAAAGCACAACCGAGTTTTCTTGTTCAGTCAATCACGTTCAGTTTTTCATTATTATGGTACCACGCAAGGTTAGAAGTCAAACGGAGTCCATTTGGTTACTCAAATCCGTGTATTCTCGGATTGCACCCAAATTGGCCTCCAATTGAGCCTACAACGTACAAACAAGTTTTCTATATTCGTTAAACATAATCGAATTTCTTTGTTGTGTCAAACATGTTCCATTTGACATTATTATGCTAGCACGCAAGGTTAGAAGTCAAACGGAGGTCATTTGGTCACTCAAATCCTTGTATTCTAGAATTCCACCAAAATTGGCCTCCAATTGAGACTACAACATGCAAACTTGTTTTCCTTCTTCGTTAAGCAAAATCCAACTTGATTATTGTGTCTATCATGTTCCATGTTTCGTTATTATGGTACCACATGAGGTTAGAAGTCAAACGAAGGTCATTTGGTCACTCAAATCCTTGTATTCTAGGATTGCACTCAAACTGTGTTCCAATTGAGCCTACAATGTACAAACGAGTTTTCCTTCTTCGTTAAGCCTTACCGAACTTGTTTGTTGAGTCAAACATGTTTATTTTGTCGTTATTTTTGTACCACATGAGGTTAGAAGTCAAACATAGTCCATTTGGTCAATCAAATATTTCTATTCTCGGATTGCACCCAAATAGGCTTTTAATTGAGCATACAACGTACAAACGAGTTTTCTTTCTTCATTAAGCACAACCGAATTGGTTTGTTGAGTAAAACATGTTCCATTTTCATTGTTATGGTAAAACTCAAGGTTAGAAGTCAAACGAAGGTCATTTAGTCACTCAAATCCTTGTATTCTCGGATTGCACCCAAACTGTCTTCCAATTGAGCCTAAAACGTACGAACGAGTTTTCTTTATATGTTAAGCACAACCGAACATTTTTGTTGAGTCAATCACGTTCCATTTGTCGTTATTATGGTACCATGCAAGGTTAGAATTCAAACGGAGGTCATTTGGTCACTCAAATCCTTGTATTCTCGGATTGCACGCAAATTGGCCTCCTATTGAGCCTACAACGTACAAACGAGTTTTCCTTATTCGTTAAATAATATTGAACTTGTTTGTTGAGTCACAAATGTTCCATTTGTTATTAGTACGCTAGCACTTCAGGTTAGAAGTCATGCGGAGGTCATTCGGTCACTCAAATCCTTGTATTCTCGGATTGCGCCCAAATTGAACTCCAATTAAGCCTACAATGTACATACGAGTTTTCCTTCTTCGTTAAGCACAACCGAACTTGTTTGTTGAGTCAATCATGTTCCATTTTTCATTAATATTGTAACACGCAAGGTTAGAAGTTAAATGAATGTAATTCGGTAACTCAAATCCTTGTATTCTCGGATTGCACCCAAACTGTCTTCCAATTGAGCCTACAATGTACGAACGAGTTTTCTTTATATGTTAAGCACAACCGAAACATTTTTGTTGAGTCAATCACGTTACATTTGTCGTTATTATGGTATCATGCAAGTTTAGAAGTCCAACGGAGGTCATTTGGTCACTCAAATCCTTGTATTCTCGGATTGCATGCAAATTGGCCTCCTATTGAGCCTACAACGTACAAACGAGTTTTCCTTCTTCATTAAACACCGCCGAACTTTTTTTTAGTCAAACATGTTTGATTTGTCATTACTACGGTACCACATGAGGTCAGAAGTCAAATGGAAGTCATTTGGTCACTCAAATCCTTGTATTCTCGGATTGCACCCAAATTGGTCTACAATTGAGCCTGCAACATACATACGAGTTTTCATTCTTCGTTAAGCACAACCGAACTTGTTTGTTGAGTCAATCATGTTCCATTTTTCATTATAATTGTACCACGCATGGTTAGAAGTCAAAGGAATGTAATTTTATCACTCAAATCCTTGTATTCTCGGATTGCACCCAAACTGTCTTCCAATTGAGCCTACAATGTACAAACGAGTTTTCTTAATTTGTAAGCACAACTGAGTTTTCTTGTTCAGTCAATCACGTTCAGTTTTTCATTATTATGGTACCACGCAAGGTTAGAAGTCAAACGGAGTCCATTTGGTTACTCAAATCCGTGTATTCTCGGATTGCACCCAAATTGGCCTCCAATTGAGCCTACAACGTACAAACAAGTTTTCTATATTCGTTAAACATAATCGAATTTCTTTGTTGTGTCAAACATGTTCCATTTGACATTATTATGCTAGCACGCAAGGTTAGAAGTCAAACGGAGGTCATTTGGTCACTCAAATCCTTGTATTCTAGAATTCCACCAAAATTGGCCTCCAATTGAGACTACAACATGCAAACTTGTTTTCCTTCTTCGTTAAGCAAAATCCAACTTGATTATTGTGTCTATCATGTTCCATGTTTCGTTATTATGGTACCACATGAGGTTAGAAGTCAAACGAAGGTCATTTGGTCACTCAAATCCTTGTATTCTAGGATTGCACTCAAACTGTGTTCCAATTGAGCCTACAATGTACAAACGAGTTTTCCTTCTTCGTTAAGCCTTACCGAACTTGTTTGTTGAGTCAAACATGTTTATTTTGTCGTTATTTTTGTACCACATGAGGTTAGAAGTCAAACATAGTCCATTTGGTCAATCAAATATTTCTATTCTCGGATTGCACCCAAATAGGCTTTTAATTGAGCATACAACGTACAAACGAGTTTTCTTTCTTCATTAAGCACAACCGAATTGGTTTGTTGAGTAAAACATGTTCCATTTTTCATTGTTATGGTAAAACTCAAGGTTAGAAGTCAAACGAAGGTCATTTAGTCACTCAAATCCTTGTATTCTCGATTGCACCCAAACTGTCTTCCAATTGAGCCTAAAACGTACGAACGAGTTTTCTTTATATGTTAAGCACAACCGAACATTTTTGTTGAGTCAATCACGTTCCATTTGTCGTTATTATGGTACCATGCAAGGTTAGAATTCAAACGGAGGTCATTTGGTCACTCAAATCCTTGTATTCTCGGATTGCACGCAAATTGGCCTCCTATTGAGCCTACAACGTACAAACGAGTTTTCCTTATTCGTTAAATAATATTGAACTTGTTTGTTGAGTCACAAATGTTCCATTGTTATTAGTACGCTAGCACTTCAGGTTAGAAGTCATGCGGAGGTCATTCGGTCACTCAAATCCTTGTATTCTCGGATTGCGCCCAAATTGAACTCCAATTAAGCCTACAATGTACATACGAGTTTTCCTTCTTCGTTAAGCACAACCGAACTTGTTTGTTGAGTCAATCATGTTCCATTTTTCATTAATATTGTAACACGCAAGGTTAGAAGTTAAATGAATGTAATTCGGTAACTCAAATCCTTGTATTCTCGGATTGCACCCAAACTGTCTTCCAATTAAGCCTACAATGTACGAACGAGTTTTCTTTATATGTTAAGCACAACCGAACATTTTTGTTGAGTCAATCACGTTACATTTGTCGTTATTATGGTATCATGAAAGTTTAGAAGTCCAACGGAGGTCATTTGGTCACTCAAATCCTTGTATTCTCGGATTGCATGCAAATTGGCCTCCTATTGAGCCTACAACGTACAAACGAGTTTTCCTTCTTCATTAAACACCGCCGAACTTTTTTTTAGGCAAACATGTTTGATTTGTCATTACTACGGTACCACATTAGGTCAGAAGTCAAATGGAAGTCATTTGGTCACTCAAATCCTTGTATTCTCGGATTGCACCCAAATTGGTCTACAATTGAGCCTGCAACATACATACGAGTTTTCCTTCTTCGTTAAGCACAACCGAACTTGTTTGTTGAGTCAATCATGTTCCATTTTTCATTATAAATGTACCACGCATGGTTAGAAGTCAAAGGAATGTAATTTTATCACTCAAATCCTTGTATTCTCGGATTGCACCCAAACTTTCTTCCAATTGAGCCTACAATGTACAAACGAGTTTTTCTTAATTTGTAAAGCACAACCGAGTTTTTCTGTTCAGTCAATCACGCTCATTTTTTCATTATTATGGTACCACACAAGGTTAGAAGTCAAACGGAGTCCATTTGGTTACTCAAATCCTTGTATTTTGGGATTGCACCCAACTTGTCCTCCAATTGAGCCTACAACGTACAAACGAGTTTTCTATATTCGTTAAACATAATCGAATTTCTTTGTTGTGTCAAACATGTTCCATTTGACATTGTTATGCTAGCACACAAGGTTAGAAGTCAAACGGAGGTCATTTGGTCACTCAGATCCTTGTATTCTAGGATTCCACCCAAATTGAGACTACAACGTACAAACTTGTTTTTCTTCTTCGTTAAGCAAAATCCAACTTGATTATTGTGTCATCATGTTCCATGTTTCGTTATTATGGTACCACATGAGGTTAGAAGTCAAACGAAGGTCATTTGGTCACTCAAATCCTTGTATTCTCGGATTGCACCCAAACTGTGTTCCAATTGAGCCTACAACGTACAAACGAGTTTCCTTCTTCGTTAAGCCCTACCGAACTTGTTTGTTGATTCAAACATGTTTATTTTGTCGTTATTTTTGTACCACATGAGGTTAGAAGTCAAACATAGTCCATTTGGTCAATCAAATATTTCTATTCTCGGATTGCACCCAAATAGGCTTTCAATTGAGCATACAACGTACAAACGAGTTTTCTTTCTTCATTAAGCACAACCGAATTGGTTTGTTGAGTCAACATGTTCCATTTGTCATTGTTATGGTCAAACTCAAGGTTAGAAGTCAAACGAAGGTCATTTAGTCACTCAAATCCATGTATTCTCGAATTGCACCCAAACTGTCTTCCAATTGAGCCTAAAACGTACAAACGAGTTTTTCTTATATGTTAAGCACAACCGAACATTTTTGTTGAGTCAATCACATTCCATTTGTCGTTATTATGGTACCATGCAAGGTTAGAAGTCAAACGGAGGTCATTTGGTCACTCAAATCCTTGTATTCTCGGATTGCACGCAAATTGGCCTCCTATTCAGCCTACAACGTACAAACGAGTTTTCCTTCTTCGTTAAGCATAACCGAACTTGTTTGTTGAGTCAATCTTGTCCATTTTTCATTAATATTGTAACACGCAAGGTTAGAAGTTAAATGAATGTAATTTGGTAACTCAAATCCTTGTATTCTCAGATTATACCCAAACTGTCTTCCAATTGAGCCTACAACGTACAAACGAGTTTTCTTAATTTGTTAAGCACAACCTAACTTTTTTGTTGGGTCAATCTCGTTCCATTTATCGTTATGATGGTACCATGCAAGGTTAGGAGTCAAACGGAACTCATTTGCTCACTCAAATCCTTGTAGTCTCGGATTGCACCGAAATTGGCATCCTATTGAGCCTACAACGTACAAACGAGATTTTTTTTTCGTTAAACACAATTGAACTTGTTTGTTGAGACAACATTGTTCCATTTGTTATTAGTACGGTAGCTTGTGATGTTAGAAGTTAAACAGAGGTCATTTGGTCACTCAAATCCTTGTATTCTCGGATTGCACGCAAATTGAACTCCAATTGAGCCTACAACGTACAAACGAGTTTTTCTTCTTCGTTTAGCCCAACCGAACTTGTTTGTTGAGTCAAACATGCTCCATTTGTCATTATTATTGTACCACGTGAGGTTAGAAGTCAAACGGATGTCATTTGGTCACTCAAATCCTTGTATTCTCGGATTGCACCCAAATTGAACTCCGATTGAGCCTAGAACGTACAAACGAGTTTTCCTTCTTCATTAAGCGCAATCGAACTTGTTTGTTGAGTCAAACATGTTTCATTTGTCATTATTATATTTCCACTTGAGGTTAGAAGTCAAACGGGGTTCATTTGGTCACTCAAATCCTTGTATTCTCGGATTGCACTCAAATTGGCCTTCAATTGAGCCTTGAATGTACGAACGAGTTTTACTTCTTCGTTAAACACAACCAAACTTTTTGTAGAGTCAAACATGTTTCATTTGTTGTTTTTGTTATACCACATGAGGTTAAAAGTCAAACGGAGGTCATTTAGTCACTCGAATACTTGTATTCTCTGATTCCACCCAAATTGGCCACCAATTGGTCCTACAAGGTTCATACTAGTTTTCCTTCTTCGTTAAGCACTACCGTAATTGTTTGTTGAGTCAACATGTTGCATTTGTCATTATTATGGTACCTCATGAGGTTAGAAGTCAAACGGAGGTCATTGGTCACTCAAATCCTTGTATTCTCGGATTGCACCCAAAGTTGTCTCCAATTGAGCCTGCAACGTGCATACGAGTTTTCCTTCTTCGTTAAGCACAACCGAACTTGTTTGTTGAGTCAATCATGATCCATTTTTGGTTATTATGGTAGCACACAAGGTTAGAATTCAAACGAATGTAATTTGGTTACTCAAATCCTTGTATTCTAGGATTGCACCCAAACTGTCTTCCAATAGAGCCTACAATGTACAAACGAGTTTTCTTAATTTGTAAAGCACAACCAAATTTTTTGTTAAGGCAATAACGTTCATTTTGTCGTTATTATGGTACCATGCAAGGTTAGAAATCCAACAGATTCCATTTGGTTAGTCAAATCCTTGTATTCTCGAATTGCACCCAAATTGGCCTCCAATTGAGCCTGGAACGTACAAACAAGTTTTCCTTCTTCGTTAAACACAATTGAACTTGTTTGTTGAGTCACAAATGTTCCATTTGTAATTAGTACACTAGCACGTGAGGTTAGAAGTCAAGCGGTGGTCATTTGCTCACTCAAATCCTTGTATTCTCGTATTGCACCAAAATTGAACTCCAATTGAGCCTACAACGTACAAACGAGTTTTCCTTCTTCGTTTAGCACAATAGAACTTGTTTATTTAGTCAAACATGTTCCATTTGTCATTATATTTACACGTGAGGTTAGAAGTCAAACGGAGGTCATTTGGTCACTCAAATCCTTGTATTCTCTGATTGCACTCAAATTGGCCTCCAATTGAGCCTAGAACGTACAAACGAGTATTACTTCTTCGTTAAACACAACCGAACTTTTTTTTGAGTCAAAAGTGTTCCATTTGTCCTTATTATTGTACCAAATGAGGTTTGAAGTCAAACGGAGGTCATTTGGTCACTCGAATACTTGTAGTATCAGATTTCACCCAAATTGGCCTCCCATTGAGCCTACAACGTACAAACTAGTTTTCCTTCTTCGTTAAGTACTACCGAACTTGTTTGTCGAGTCAAACATGTTTCATTTGTCATTATTATGTTACCTCATGAAGTTTGAAGCCAAACAGAGGTCATTTGGTCACTCAAATCCTTGTATTCTCGGATTGCACCAAAATTGGCCTCCAATTGAGCCTACAACGTACAAACGAGTTTTCCTTCTTCATTAAACACCGTTGAACTTTTTTAGAGTCAAACATGTTTGATTTGTCATTACTATGGTACCACATGAGGTCAGAAGTCAAATGGAAGTCATTTGGTCACTCAAATCCTTGTATTCTCAGATTGCACCCAAATTGGTCTACAATTGAGCCTGCAACATACATACGAGTTTTCCTTCTTCGTTAAGCACAACCGAACTTGTTTGTTGAGTCAATCATGTTCCATTTTTCATTATAATGGTACCATGCATGTTTAGAAGTCAAAGGAATGTAATTTTATCACTCAAATCCTTGTATTCTCGGATTGCACCCAAACTGTCTTCCAATTGAGCCTACAATGTACAAACGAGTTTTCTTAATTTGTAAAGCACAACCGAGTTTTCTTGTTCAGTCAATCACGTTCATTTTTTCATTATTACGGTACCACGCAAGGTTAGAAGTCAAACGGAGTCCATTTGGTTACTCAAATCCGTGTATTCTCGGATTGCACCCAAATTGGCCTCCATTGAGCCTACAACGTACAAACAAGTTTTCTATATTCGTTAAACACAATCGAATTTCTTTGTTGTGTCAAACATGTTCCATTTGACATTATTAGGCTAGCACACAAGGTTAGAAGTCAAACGGAGGTCATTTGGTCACTCAAATCCTAGTATTCTAGGATTCCACCAAAATTGGCCTCCAATTGAGACTACAACGTGCAAACTTGTTTTCCTTCTTCGTTAAGCAAAATCCAACTTGATTATTGTGTCTATCATGTTCCATGTTTCGTTATTATGGTACCACATGAGGTTAGAAGTCAAACGAAGGTCATTTGGTCACTCAAATCGTTGTATTCCAGGATTGCACTCAAACTGTGTTCCAATTGAGCCTACAACGTACAAACGAGTTTTCCTTCTTCGTTAAGCACTACCGAACTTGTTTGTTGAGTCAAACATGTTTATTTTGTCATTATTTTTGTACCACATGAGGTTAGAAGTCAAACATAGTCCATTTGGTCAATCAAATATTTCTATTCTCAGATTGCACCCAAATAGGCTTTCAATTGAGCATACAACGTACAAACGAGTTTTCTTTCTTCATTAAGCACAACCGAATTGGTTTGTTGAGTCAAACATGTTCCATTTGTCATTGTTATGGTCAAACTCAAGGTTAGAAGTCAAACGAAGGTCATTTAGTCACTCAAATCCTTCTATTCTCGGATTGCACCCAAACTGTCTTCCAATTGAGCCTACAACGTACGAACGAGTTTTCTTTATATGTTAAGCACAACCGAGCATTTTTGTTGAGTCAATCACGTTACATTTGTCGTTATTATGGTACCATGCAAGGTTAGAAGTCAAACGGAGGTCATTTGGTCACTCAAATCCTTGTTTTCTCGGATTGCACGCAAATTGGCCTCCTATTGAGCCTACAACGTACAAACGAGTTTTCCTTATGCGTTAAACAATATTGAACTTGTTTGTTGAGTCAAAAATGTTCCATTTGTTATTAGTACACTAGCACTTGAGGTTAGAAGTCATGCGGAGGTCATTCGGTCACTCAAATCCTTGTATTCTCGGATTGCGCCCAAATTGAACTCTAATTGAGCCTACAACGTACAAACGAGATTTATTTTTTCGTTAAACATAATTAAACTTGTTTGTCGAGACAAAATGTTCCATTTTTATTAGTATGCTAGCTTGCGAGGTTAGAAGTCAAACAGAGGTCATTTGGTCACTCAAATCCTTGTATTCTCGGATTGCACCCAAATTGAACTCCAATTGAGCCTACAACGTACAAACGAGTTTTTCTTCTTCGTTTAGCCCAACCGAACTTGTTTTTTGAGTCAAGCATGTTCCATTTGTCGTTATTATGGTACCACATGATGTTAGAAGTCAAACGAATGTCATTTGGTAGCTCAAATCGTTGTATTCTCGGATTGCACCCAAATTGAACTCCAATTGAGCCTACAACGTACAAACGAGTTTTCCTTCTTCGTTAAGCACAATCAAACTTGTTTGTTGAGTCAAACATGTTTCATTTGTGATTATTATATTTCCACATGAGGTTAGAAGTCAAACGGAGGTCATTTTGTCACTCAAATCCTTGTATTCTCGGATTGCACTCAAATTGGCCTTTAATTGAGCCTAGAACGTACAAACGAGTTTTACTTCTTCGTTAAACACAGCCGAACTTTTTGTTGAGTTAAACATGTTCCATTTGTCATTTTATTGTACCACATGAGGTTAGAAGTCAAACGGAGATCATTTGGTCACTCGAATACTTGTATTATCTGATTCCACCCAAATTGGCCTCCAAATGATCCTACAACGTTGAAACTAGTTTTCCTTCTTCGTTAAGCACTACCAAAATTGTTTGTTGAGTCAAAAATGTTTCATTTGTCATTTTTATGATACCTCGTGAGGTTAGAAGTCAAACGGAGGTCATTTGGTCACTCAAATCCTTGTATTCTCGGATTGCACAAAAATGGCCTCCGATTGAGCCTACAACGTACAAACAAGTATTCCTTTGTCATTAAACAACGCCGAACTTTTTGTTCAGTCAAACATGTTCGATTTTCATTACTACGGTACCACATGAGGTCAAAATTCAAATGGAAGTCATTTGGTCACTCAAATCCTTGTATTCTCGGATTGCACCAAAATTGGTCTACAATTGAGCCTGCAACATACATACGAGTTTTCCTTCTTCGTTATACACAACCGAACTTGTTTGTTGAGTCAATCATGTTCCATTTTTCATTATAATGGTACCACGCATGGTTAGAAGTCAAAGGAATGTAATTTGGTCACTCAAATTCTTGTATTCTCGGATTGCACACAACTGTCTTCCAATAGAGCCTACAACGTACAAACGAGTTTTCTTTATATGTTAAACACAACCGAACATTTTTGTTGAGTCAATCACGTTCCATTTGTCGTTATTATGGTACCATGCAAGGTTAGAAGTCAAACGGAGGTCATTTGGTTACTTAAATCCTTGTATTCTCGGATTGCACGCAAATTGGCCTCCTATTGAGTCTACAACGTACAAACGAGTTTTCCTTCTTCGTTAAACACAATTGAACTTGTTTGTTGAGTCACAAATGTTCCACATGTTATTAGTACGCTAGCATGTGAGGTTAGAAGTCATGCGGAGGTTATTTGGTCACTCAAATCCTTGTATTCTCGGATTGCACCCAAATTGAACTCCAATTGAGCCTACAATGTACATACGAGTTTTCTTTTTTCGTTAAGCACAACTGAACTTGTTTGTTGAGTCAATCATGTTCCATTTTTCATTAATATTGTAACATGCAAGGTTAGAAGTTAAATGAATGTAATTCGGTAACTCAAATCCTTGTATTCTCGGATTGCACCCAAACTGTCTTCCAATTGAGCCTACAACGTACAAACGAGTTTTCTTAATTTGTTAAGCACAACCTAACTTTTTTGTTCAGTCAATCTCGTTCCAGTTGTCATTATGATGGTACCATGTAAGGTTAGTAGTCAAACGGAGGTCATTTGCTCTCTCAAATCCTTGTATTCTCGGATTGCACGCAAATTGGCCTCCTATTGAGCCTACAACGTACAAACGAGTTTTCCTTATGCGTTAAACAATATTGAACTTGTTTGTTGAGTCACAAATGTTCCATTTGTTATTAGTACGCTAGCACTTGAGGTTAGAAGTCATGCGGAGGTCATTCGGTCACTCAAATCCTTGTATTCTCGGATTGCGCCCAAATTGAACTCCAATTAAGCCTACAATGTATATACGAGTTTTCCTTCTTTGTTAAGCACAACCGAACTTGTTTGTTAAGTCAATCATGTTCCATTTTTTCATTAATATTGTAACACGCAAGGTTAGAAGTAAAATGAATGTAATTCGGTAACTCAAATCCTTGTATTCTCGGATTGCACCCAAACTGTCTTCCAATTAAGCCTACAACGTACAAACGAGTTTTCTTAATTTGTTAAGCACAACCTAACTTTTTTGTTGAGTCAATCTCGTTCCAGTTGTCGTTATGATGGTACCATGTAAGGTTAGTAGTCAACGGAGGTCATTTGCTCACTCAGATCCTTGTATTCTCGGATTGCACCGAAATTGGCATCCTATTGAGCCAACAACGTACAAACGAGATTTCTTTTTTCGTTAAACACAATTGAACTTGTTTGTTGAGACAAAAATGTTCCATTTGTTATTAGTACGCTAGCTTGCGAGGTTAGAAGTCAAACAGAGGTCATTTGGTCACTCAAATCCTTGTATTCTCGGATTGCACCCAAATTGAACTCCAATTGAGCCTACAACGTACAAACGAGTTTTTCTTCTTCGTTTAGCCCAACCGAACTTGTTTTTTGAGTCAAGCATGTTCCATTTTTCGTTATTATTGTACCACATGATGTTAGATGTCAAACGAATGTCATTTGGTAGCTCAAATCGTTGTATTCTAGGATTGCACCCAAATTGAACTCCAATTGAGCCTACAACGTACAAACAAGTTTTCCTTCTTCGTTAAGCACAATCAAACTTGTGTGTTGAGTCAAACATGTTTCATTTGTGATTATTATATTTCCACATGAGGTTAGAAGTCAAACGGAGGTCATTTGTAACTCAAATCCTTGTATTCTCGGATTGCACTCAAATAGGCCTTCAATTGAGCCTAGAACGTACAAACGAGTTTTACTTCTTCGTTAAACACAGCCGAACTTTTTGTTGAGTTAAACATGTTCCATTTGTCATTTTTATTGTACCACATGAGGTTAGAAGTCAAACGGAGGTCATTTGGTCACTCGAATACTTGTATTATCTGATTCCACCCAAATTGGCCTCCAAATGATCCTACAACGTTGAAACTAGTTTTCCTTCTTCGTTAAGCACTACCAAAATTGTTTGTTGAGTCAAAAATGTTTCATTTGTCATTATTATGATACCTCGTGAGGTTAGAAGTCAAACGGAGGTCATTTGGTCACTCAAATCCTTGTATTCTCGGATTGCACCAAAAATGGCCTCCGATTGAGCCTACAACGTACAAACGAGTATTCCTTTGTCATTAAACAATGCCGAACTTTTTGTTCAGTCAAACATGTTCGATTTTTCATTACTACGGTACCACATGAGGTCAAAATTCAAATGGAAGTCATTTGGTCACTCAAATCCTTGTATTCTCGGATTGCACCAAAATTGGTCTACAATTGAGCCTGCAACATACATACGAGTTTTCCTTCTTCGTTATACACAACCGAACTTGTTTGTTGAGTCAATCATGTTCCATTTTTCATTATAATGGTACCAAGCATGGTTAGAAGTCAAAGGAATGTAATTTGGTCACTCAAATTCTTGTATTCTCGGATTGCACACAAACTGTCTTCCAATTGAGCCTACAACGTACAAACGAGTTTTCTTTATATGTTAAACACAACCGAACATTTTTGTTGAGTCAATCACGTTCCATTTGTCGTTATTATGGTACCATGCAAGGTTAGAAGTCAAACGGAGGTCATTTGGTTACTTAAATCCTTGTATTCTCGGATTGCACGCAAATTGGCCTCCTATTGAGTCTACAACGTACAAACGAGTTTTCCTTCTTCGTTAAACACAATTGAACTTGTTTGTTGAGTCACAAATGTTCCACATGTTATTAGTACGCTAGCATGTGAGGTTAGAAGTCATGCGGAGGTTATTTGGTCACTCAAATCCTTGTATTCTCGGATTGCCCCCAAATTGAACTCTAATTGAGCCTACAATGTACATACGAGTTTTCCTTCTTCGTTAAGCACAACCGAACTTGTTTGTTGAGTCAATCATGTTCCATTTTTCATTAATATTGTAACATGCAAGGTTAGAAGTTAAATGAATGTAACTTGGTCACTCAAATCCTTGTATTCTCGGATTGCACCCAAATTGTCTTCCAATTGAGCCTACGACGTACAAACGAGTTTTCTTAATTTGTTAAGCACAACCTAACTTTTTGTTGAGTCAATCTCATTCCATTTGTCGTTATGATGGTACCATGCAAGGTTAGGAGTCAAACGGAGGTCATTTGCTCACTCAAATCCTTGTATTCTCGGATTGCACCGAAATAGGCATCCTATTGAGCCAACAACGTACAAACGAGATTTCTTTTTTCGTTAAACACTATTGGACTTGTTTGTTGAGACAAAAATGTTCCATTTGTTATTAGTACGGCAGCTTGCGAGTTAGAAGTGAAACAGAGGTCATTTGGTCACTCAAATCCTTGTATTCTCGGATTGCACCCAAATTGAACTCCAATTGAGCCTACAACGTACAAACGAGTTTTCCTTCTTCGTTTAGCCCAACCGAACTTGTTTGTTGAGTAAAAGATGTTCCATTTGTCGTTATTATGGTACCACGTGAGGTTAGAAGTCAAACGAATGTCATTTGGTCACTCAAATCCTTGTATTCTCGGATTGCACCCAAATTGAACTCCAATTGAGCCTACAACGTACAACCGAGTTTTCCTTCTTCGTTAAGCGCAATCGAACTTGTTTGTTGAGTCAAACATGTTTCATTTGTGATTATTATATTTCCACTTGAGGTTAGAAGTCAAACGGAGGTCATTTGGTCACTCAAATCCTTGTATTCTCGGATTGCACTCAAATTGGCCTTCAATTGAGCCTAGAACGTACAAACAATTTTACTTCTTCGTTAAACACAACCGAACTTTTTGCAGAGTCAAACATGTTCCATTTGTTTTTTTTATTGTACCACATGATGTTAGAAGTCAAACGGAGGTCATTTGGTCACTCGAATACTTGTATTCTCTGATTCCACCCAAATTGGCCTCCAATTGATCCTACAAGGTTCAAACTAGTTTTCCTTCTTCGTTAAGCACTACCGAAATTGTTTGTTGAGTCAAACATGTTTCATTTGTCATTATTATGGTACCTCGTGAGGTTAGAAGTCAAACTGAGGTCATTTGGTCACTCAAATCCTTGTATTCTCGGATTACACCCAAAATGGCCTCCGATTGAGCCTACAACGTACAAACGAGTTTTCCTTCTTCGTTAAACACCACCGAATATTTGTTGAGTCAAACATGTTCCATTTTTCATTACTATGGTACCACATGAGGCTAGAGGTCAAACGGAGGTCATTTGGTCACTCAAATCCTTGTATTCTCGGATTGCACTCAAATTGGCCTTCAATTAAGCCTAGAACGTACAAACGAGTTTTACTTCTTCGTTAAACACAACCGAACTTTTTGCAGAGTCAAACATGTTCCATTTGTTTTTTTTATTGTACCACATGAGGCTAGAAGTCAAACGGAGGTCATTTAGTCACTCGAATACTTGTATTCTCTGATTCCACCCAAATTGGCCTCCAATTGATCCTACAAAGTTCAAACTAGTTTTCCTTCTTCTTTAAGCACTACCGAAATTGTTTGTTGAGTCAAACATGTTTCATTTGTCAATATTATGGTACCTCGTGAGGTTAGAAGTCAAACTGAGGTCATTTGGTCACTCAAATCCTTGTATTCTCGGATTACACCCAAAATGGCCTCAAATTGAGCCTACAACGTACAAACGAGTTTTCCTTCTTCGTTAAACACCGCCGAATATTTTGTTGAGTCAAACATGTTCCATTTGTCATTACTATGGTACCACATGAGGCTAGAAGTCAAACGGAGGTCATTTGGTCACTCAAATCCTTGTATTCTCGGATTACACCCAAAATGGCCTCCAATTGAGCCTACAACGTACAAACGAGTTTTCCTTCTTCGTTAAACACCGCCGAATATTTTGTTGAGTCAAACATGTTCCATTTGTCATTAATATGGTACCACATGAGGCTAGAGTCAAACGGAGGTCATTTGGTCACTCAAATCCTTGTATTCTCGGATTGCACTCAAATTGGCCTTCAATTGAGCCTAGAACGTACAAACGAGTTTTACTTCTTCGTTAAACACAATCGAACTTTTTGCAGAGTCAAACATGTTCCATTTGTTGTTTTTATTATACCACATGAGGTTAGAAGTCAAATGGAGGTCATTTAGTCACTCGAATACTTGTATTCTCTGATTCCACCCAAATTGGCCTCCAATTGATCCTACAAGGTTCAAACTAGTTTTCCTTCTTCGTTAAGCACTACCGAAATTTTTTGTTGAGTAAAACATGTTTCATTTGTCATTATTATGGTACCTCATGAGGTTAGAAGTCATTTGTCATTTGGTCACTCAAACTGAGGTCATTTGGTCACTCAAATCTTTGTATTCTCGGATTGCACCCAAAATGGCCTCCAATTGAGCCTACAACGTACAAACGAGTTTTCCTTTTTCGTTAAACACCGCCGAATATTTTGTTGAGTCAACCATGTTCCATTTGTCCATTACTATGGTACCACATGAGGCTAGAAGTCAAACGGATGTCATTTGGTCACTCAAATCCTTGTATTCTCGGATTGCACCCAAAGTGGTATCCAATTGAGCCTTTTTTTTTTTTGAAACGCAAGCGCGGGGTGTAAATGGGCTCCCATACCACAGAAAAAAGAAAAGGAAAAAGCAAGGATACAAGTTACAATCTCAAATACTTTTTACCACTAGCATCCTCAAAAATAATTTTTTCATGTCCTCTGCAAAAGAGCTTGGAGTAACATTTATGAAAGAACAATTTGGCATAAGAGAGGCCAAGTTATCAGCTGCCCTATTAGTTTCCCTATACACATGCATCACTTTGCAATCTTCAAACATCTTGAGCAGATATTTGACTCTTCTATTGACCTGCTTTGCTTCCCAAGGAGGAGCTTTTTTCGAATTGATATAATTGATAGCAAGAGCAGAATCTATGCACATAATAACTTTAGAGTGATTTCCATGAAGAGCCATCTTGAGACCAATCTCAATTCCCTGAATCTCATGCATGATAACCGACCGGCCTGAATGAGACCCTGCTCCTGCTGCTAAAACCTGCCCATGATGATCCCTAATAAGAGAACCGTAGCCCCCCCTGCGGTCCTTAAGAGAACCATCAGAATTTATGGTAACCCAACCTGGATCCGGGTTATGCCAAGCATGCCACAAACTGATTTTCAGCTTGTATCTGATATCAATGTTCCATCTGTGGAAGTAATTTCTAGCATGCGGGGTGTCTTCGACAACCTATCCAGGACTGTCAGCCGAAGCCTAACATCGTCCCTGATTTTAGAACAGAGCAGCAGCGCTGCTGTCTCCCTGTTCTCAAAGATCCGCCTATTTCTTTCCATCCAAAGATGATAAATAGTTGCGTTTAGAACCAGTTTTTTTGCAACAGTAGTGGGACTGTTCCCTGAAAATCTCTGCATACACCACTGAAATTCTGCTGTCATTTCTAGAGGACAGTGATGAATACCCATACAATTCAGCATGTAAACCCAAACTTGATTAGAATAACAGCAGTTGAAGAACAAGTGTTCTTCATTCTCCCTTTGCAGATGGCAGAGACAGCACATCGAGGTAGGGATGACACCCCATTTGCATAGCTTATCTTGAGTCTTTAAGCTTCGATTCAAAGCAAGCCAGCCAATGAGACTGTGCCTAGGAATGCGGCTTTAAACCATACCAGATCAGTCCAGGGAATGCTATCATTAGAATTCCTGATCGCATTATAAGCACTTTTGCTCGAGAATTCCCCATTTGATCCCCGCTTCCAAACAATTTCATCTGAAACATTGCAGTCCATCTCCACTGAGTCGAGGTCTGCATAAATCTCTGTAATTGAATCCCTAACATTGTCTGTTGCATACCACTGCCCTTCTCTGATAATATCACTGACCTTGGCCTTCTTATTTAACAAGGAATTGTAAGTCAGATTCTGAGGGAATCTGTCCATGAGGATACCTTTAGGGTGCCATGGGTCCTTCCAGAAATAAGTATCTCTGCCATTTCCTATCGCATAAGTTATCAGCTTGTTAGTCAATTTCCTGCAGCTTAGGATGTTCCTCCAGCACCAAGATGCTCCTTGAGGGATTCCCATCAACCAGAAGTCCTTTTTCCTGATAAGATTTCTCTGAATCCATCGAACCCATATGGTGTCTTTGTTAGATACAATGTTCCATATAAATCTTGTCATAGCTGCCAGGTTTGCTGTTTTGATACATCTAACCCCTAGACCTCCTTCTTTGTAGGGATTAATGATTTTTTTTCCAGCTGACAAGGGGGACCTTAATGAATTCATCCGAGGCTGACCATAAGAAATTCCTAAGAACAGAGTTTATTTCATTTATAGCTGCTCTTGGGAGGACATAACATGAGGTCCAATAAACCTGCATACTTCCCAGAACTGCCTTGATGAGACTAAGTCTACCAGCATAGGATAGAGTCCTGTTCTTCCATGAATTAACCCTCTTTCTGACTCTCTCTATAAGAGGGAAGCAATGAAGATAAGATAATCTAGTAGAGATCAGGGGAAGACCAAGGTATCTTACGGGAAGATCCGCTGATTTAAATTGCAGAGTATCAGTGATAGCTTCCAATTCTCCATTCAGGATTCCTGCTGCAAATAAACTGCTCTTGTTGCAGTTAACTGTAAGACCCGTACTCCTTTTGAACTTATCCATAACCTGAGCCAGGGCAGTGGCTGATTGATGATCCCCATGGAAGAAAGCAATGATATCATCTGCAAAGCTCAAATGAGTAATAAGAGGATCTTTACATTTATGATGCAACTTGTAATTACCTTGAAAGGCTTGTTCCTTTAGAAGCAAGTGAAGCATTTCCATCATCAACACAAATATGTAAGGCGACATCGAACATCCTTGACGAATACCCCTAGAGGCTTTAATAAATCCTTTTGGAGATCCATTGACAAGAATGGAGTACTTAGGAGTTGAAATACAAGTGTACACCCACTGGATAAACTGCTGAGGGAAATGGAGCTTTCGAAGCATATGGGTAATAGCTTCCCATCTTATAGTGTCATAAGCCTTTCGAAGATCTATTTTTGCTGCACAACGAGGAAGGCCCTGATCTTTATGGTAGTTCCGAACAAGTTCGTGAGCTAACATGATATTATCCTGAATAAGTCTCCCCTTGATGAAAGCTGATTGAGTCGGACTGACCAGTCTCTGAACCACTGAACTCATCCTATTCTTCATGATTTTTGTCAGACTTTTATAGACCACATTACAACAAGAAATAGGCCTGAAATCACTAAGAACGGAGGCATTAGTAATTTTAGGAATTAAAACTACATATGTCGTATTTACCTCTCGAAGAAGTTGACCACTTGTAAAGAAATTCCTGATAGCCTTACAGAAATCATCTCCAAGGATCCGCCAAGCAGATTTATAAAAGAATGAGGAGAATCCATCCGGTCCTGGAGATTTGTTGGAGTCTATCAAGGATAAGGCTTCTGTGATTTCATTCCGACTAATAGGGGTAATAAGCTCATCCTTTTCTTCCGCAGTAAGAACTCTTTCAAAAGACAGGTTTTCAATAATGCTGTCATCATAATCTTCCATACTACCTCCAAAAACTTCTTCGAAATAGCTAACACATTCAGCCCCAATCTCTTCAATGTTCTCAATTTTCTCCTGGTTTGCATTGTAAAGGGATAAAATTTTGTTTTTCTTTCTTCTTTCCCTGGCGTAGTCATGAAAATAGGTCACATTTTCATCCCCGACCTGCATATGTTTAGCTTTTGCCTTTTGTTTCGCTTGGGACTCCTCCCCTTTCGCAGCTATTACATACGCTTTAATTGCTTCCCTTTCCTGAGTCATAAGGGTAGGGTCGAAGGGTTGATGTTGGAGAGCCTGCTGGGTTCTATCCATGTACTGTCTGGCTGTCAAAACAGTGCTACTTGCATTAAGGAATCTTGTTCTTCTCCATTCGATTAGCTTGTGCTTAACTCTTTTAAGCTTCTGGGTCATACTGTACATTGCATTGCCTAGAACCGGCTCATTCCAAGCTTGTTCTACCACTGTCATGTACCCAGGTTCATAAGCCCAGTAGTTGTAGAATTTGAAAGGGATTGGGCCTGCTTTCTGCTGCTCATATATTGTAAGAATCATTGGAGAATGATCTGACACTCCAGCAGGGAGGAAGTCTGCTTCTGAATCTGGGTTATTTGTGAGCCATTCCTGATTCACCATAACTCTATCCAATTTAGACATAATCCTGTGGGTTCCAATTTGTTTATTTGACCAGGTTAGATAGCATTCCTTGTACTTGCAATCAAATAACTGAAGCTTTTGAGCACAATTTAGAAGATCAATAAATTGGAAAGGTCTGATCTCATCCCCTCCTACTCTTTCCTGGGAACTTAGGATTGAATTATAATCTCCTAGAACAGCCCAAGGAACTTTGTTATTAAGACCTATACTCTCCAACTGCCTCCATAATTTCTTTCTCTCCATGTAAATGCTATGCCCATATATGAAACTCAATAAACAAGTAACTCCATTTGGCCATATAGTTTCAGCTGTAATAGCTTGATCAGTCCGGTCTATAATGTTGACATTTACTTCATGAGCATCCCAAGCTAGCCAAATCCGGCCTCCATGAGCCAAGTCATTATTATCTACAACAATCCAGTCTCTAAAAAGATCATTCTGAATTTTTGTTTTTTTTTCATTCCCCACCTTAGTCTCTACTAGGCCTATCATACTCAGCTTTTGATTCTTAATCAGCTTTCTAACTTCACCTTGTTTAACTGGGTCATTAAGTCCCCTTATATTCCAGCAGGCTACTTTAATCATAAAAGAGTTGAAGATTTTTTACCATCCCCCTGGATTGGGGTTTTTTTTTCTTACTGCTCTTTCTGTTAGCTCTAGTCTGAGGACGAGACTTTTCCTGATTTATTTTTGGTATGTTTGTTGGTTCAGATCCAGTATCTTTCTCCTCCATCTGTTGAATTGAATCTACATGTATCTGACTAACATCCTCTGTCTGAATGTGATCCCTTAAAATTGGACTTTCATTGGGAGCATACTCCTTGAGCTGAATAATTTCATCGCCTTGTTCTGTCTCCTGAAGAGTATGCTGAAGAAGGTGCTGAGTAGCTTGACTTTCAATGCCACATTGAGCCCCACTGAGGAACCACACTTATTTGTCCTGTTTTAAGACCACTGTCTGTCCCACTGCTGTTTAGATTCCCTTTTTTGTGCCCACTGCTGTTATGTCCCCCTCTCTTATTCCCACTGCTGTTTTGGTTCCTTCTTATGTGTCCACTGCTGTGATGTCCCCCACTCTTGTTCCCACTGCCACTATTCAATGCTATATCTGTCCCGGATTCTGTCTCTAAGTCACATTGAAGTAACTCCTTACTAGGGTCACATTGCTTCCTGCATTTCTCTAATTCACATTGCTGCCTGCCCATCTCTAAGGCACATTGCTCCCTGCCCTTAACTAATTCTCCCTGCTGAACCTCCATGCTTAAATTGCCTTCTGAGCTGTTTCCTGCCCTTATAACATCCTCTACTCCTGTAGGTTCAGTCCTAGATGAAGTTCTGTATTGTAGTCCCTGATCCAGAGTTTGTTTAAAGGTATGTTTCCCGGTTGCTAATTGCCAACTTGCCTCATTCTCTGTAGAATCCAACTGCTGATTTTTTTCCTTGTTGTCTATTGTAGCTGCAGCCTGCAACGTGCATACGAGTTTTCCTTCTTCGTTAAGCACAACCGAACTTGTTTGTTGAGTCAATCATGTTCCATTTTTCATTATAATGGTACCACGCATGGTTAGAAGTCAAAGGAATGTAATTTGGTCACTCAAATCCTTGCATTCTCGGATGGCACCCAAACTGTCTTCCAATTGAGCCTATAATGTACAAACGAGTTTTCTTAATTTGTAAAGCACAACCGAGTTTTTTTGTTCAGTGAATCACGTTCATTTTTTCATTATTATTTTACCACGCAAGGTTAGAAGTCAAACGGAGTCCATTTGGTTACTCAAATACTTGTATTCTCGGATTGCGCCCAAATTGGCCTCCGATTGAGCCTACAACGTACAAACGAGTTTTCTATATTCATTAAACATATTCGAATTTCTTTGTTGTGTCAAACATGTTCCATTGGTCATTATTATGCTAGCACGCAAGGTTAGAAGTCAAACAGAGGTCATTTGGTTACTCAAATGCTTGTATTCTCGGATTCCACCGAAATTGGCCTCAAATTGAGACTACAACGTACAAACTTGTTTTCCTTCTTCGTTAAGCAAAATCCAACTTGATTATTGTGTCAATCATGTTCCATGTTTCGTTATTATGGTACCACATGAGGTTAGAATTCAAACGGAGGTCATTTGGTCACTCGAATCCTTGTATTCTTGGATTGCACGCAAATTGGCCTCCAATTGAACCTACAACGTACAAACGAGTTTTCCTTCTTCGTTATGCACTACCGAACTTGTTTTTAGAGTCAAACATGTTTATTTTGTCGTTATTTTGGTACCACATGAGGTCACAAGTCAAACATAGTCCATTTGGTTAATCAAATATTTGTATTCTCGGATTGCACCCAAAATGTCTTCCAATTGAGCCTACGACGTACAAACGAGTTTTCTTTATATGTTAAGCACAACCGAACTTTTTTGTTGAGTCAATCACGTTCCATTTGTCGTTATTATGGTACCATGCAATGTTATAAGTCAAACGGAGGTCATTTGGTCACTCAAATCCTTGTATTCTCGGATTGCACGCATATTGGCCTCCAATTGAGCCTACAACGTACAAACGAGTTTTCCTTCTTCGTTAAGCACTACCAAACTTGTTTGTTGAGTCAAACATGTTTATTTGTCGTTATTTGGTACCACATGAGGTTAGAAGTCAAACATAGTCCATTTGGTCAATTAAATATTTGTATTCTCGGATTGCACCCAAATTGGCTTTCAATTGAGCATACAACGTACAAACGAGTTTTTCTTCTTCATTAAGCACAACCGAATATGTTTGCTGAGTCCAACATGTTCCATTTGTCATTGTTATGGTCAAACTCAAGGTTAGAAGTCAAACGAAGTACATTTAGTCACTCAAATCCTTGTATTCTCGGATTGCACCCAAACTGTCTTCCAATTGAGCCTACAACGTACAAACGAGTTTTCTTTATATGTTAAACACAACCGAACTTTTTGGTTGAGTCAATCAAGTTCCATTTGTCGGTATTATGGTACCATGCAAGGTTATAAGTCAAACGCAGGTCATTTGGTCACTCAAATCCTTGTATTCTCGGATTGCACGCAAATTGGCCTCCTATTGAGCCTACAACGTACAAACGAGTTTTCCTTCTTCGTTAAACACAATTGAACTTTTTTGTTGTGTCACAAATGTTCCATTTGTTATTAGTACGCTAGCACGTGAGGTTAGAAGTCATGCGCGGGTCATTTGGTCACTCAAATCCTTGTATTCTCGGATTGCACGCAAATCGAACTCCAATTGAGCCTACAATGAACATACGAGTTTTCCTTCCTCGTTAAGCACAACCAAACTTGTTTGTTGAGTCAATCATGTTCCATTTTTCATTAATATTGTAACACGCAAGGTTAGAAGTTAAATGAATGTAATTTGGTCACTCAAATCCTTGTATTCTCGGATTGCACTTAAACTGTCTTCCAATTGAGCCTACAACGTACAAACGAGTTTTCTTAATTTTGTAAGCACAACCTAACTTTGTCGTTGAGTCAATCTCGTTCCATTTGTTGTTATGATGGTACCATGCAAGGTTAGGAGACAAACGGAGGTCATTTGCTCACTCAAATCCTTGTATTCTGGGATTGCACCGAAATTGGCATCCTATTGAGCCTAAACGTACAAACGAGATTTCTTTTTTCGTTAAACACAATTGAACTTGTTTGTTGAGACAAAAATGTTCCATTTGTTATTAGTATGGTAGCTTGCGAGTTTAGAAGTGAAACGGATGTCATTTGGTCACTCAAATCGTTGTATTCTCGGATTGCACCCAAATTCAACCCCAATTGAGCCTACAACGTACAAACGAGTTTTCCTTGTTCGTTAAGCACAATCGAACTTGTTTGTTGAGTCAAACATGTTTCATTTGTCATTATTATATTTCCAAATGAGGTTATAAGTCAAACGGAGGTCATTTGGTCACTCAAATCCTTGTATTCTCGGATTGCACTCAAATTGGCCTTCAATTGAGCTAGAACGTACAAATGAGTTTTACTTCTTCGTTAAAGACAGCCGAACTTTTCTTTGAGTCGAACATGTTCCATTTGTCGTTTTTATTGTACCACATGAGGTTAGAAGTCAAACGGAGGACATTTGGTCACTCGAATACTTGTATTCTCTGATTCCACCCAAATTGGGCTCCAATTGATCCTACAACGTTCAAACTAGTTTTCCTTCTTCGTTAAGCACTAACAAAATTTTTTGTTGAGTCAAACATGTTTCCTTTGTCATTATTATGGTACCTTGTGAGGTTAGAAGTCAAACGGAGGTCATTTGGTCACTCAAATCCTTGTATTCTCGGATTGCACCCAGAATGGCCTCCAATTGAGCCTACAAGGTACAAACAAGTTTTCCTTCTTCGTTAAACACCGCCGAATATTTTGTTGAGTCATACATGTTCCATTTGTCATTCCTATGGTACCACATGAGGCTAGAAGTCAAACAGAGGTCATTTGGTCACTCAAATCCTTGTATTCTCGGATTGCACCCAAAGTGGTCTCCAATTGAGCCTGCAACGTGCATACGAGTTTTCCTTCTTCGTTAAGCACAACCGAACTTGTTTGTTCAGTCAATAATGTTCCATTTTTAATTATAATTGTACCACGCATGGTTAAAAGTCAAAAGAATGGAATTTGGTCACTCAAATCCCTGTATTCTTGGATTGCACCCAAACTGTCTTCCAATTGAGCCTACAATGTACAAACGAGTTTTCTTAATTTGTAAAGCACAACCGATTTTTTTTGTTCAGTGAATCACGTTAATTTTTTCATTATTATGGTACCACGCAAGGTTAGAAGTCAAACGGAGGCCATTTGGTTACTCAAATCCTTGTATTCTCGGATTGCGCCCAAATTGGCCTCCAATTGAGCCTATAACGTACAAACGAGTTTTCTAAATTCGTTAAACATATTCAAATTTCTTTGTTGTGTCAAACATGTTCCATTTGTCATTATTATGCCAGCGCGCAAGGCTAGAAGTCAAACAGAGGTCATTTGGTCACTCAAATCCTTGTATTCTCGGATTCCACCCAAATTGGCCTCAAATTGAGACTACAACGTACAAACTTGTTTTCCTTCTTCGTTAAGCAAAATCCAACTTGATTATTGTGTCAATCATGTTCCATGTTTCATTATTATGGTACCACATTAGGTTAGAAGTCAAACGGAGGTCATTTGGTCACTCAAATCCTTGTATTTTCGGATTGCACGCAAATTGGTCTCCAATTGAGCCTACAAAGTACAAACGAGTTTTCCTTCTTCGTTAAGCACTACCGAACTTGTTTTTAGAGTCAAACATGTTTATTGTGTCGTTATTTTGGTACCACATGAGGTTAGAAGTCAAACATAGTCCATTTGGTTAATCAAATATTTGTATTCTCGGATTGCACCCAAACTGTCTTCCAATTGAGCCTACAACGTACAAACGAGTTTTCTTTATATGTTAAGCACAACCGAACTTTTTTGTTGAGTCAATCACATTCCATTTGTCGTTATTATGGTACCATGCAAGGTTATAAGTCAAACGCAGGTCATTTGGTCACTCAAATCCTTGTATTCTCGGATTGCACGCATATTGGCCTCCAATTGAGCCTACAACGTACAAACAAGTTTTCCTTCTTCGTTAAGCACTACCAAACTTGTTTGTTGAGTCAAACATGTTTATTTTGTCGTTATTTTGGTACCACATGAGGTTAGAAGGAAAACATAGTCCATTTGGTCAATTAAATATTTGTATTCTCGGATTGCATCCAAATTGGCTTTCAATTGAGCATACAACGTACAAACGAGTTTTCCTTCGTCATTAAGGACAACCGAATTGGTTTGCTGAGTCAAACATGTTCCATTTGTCATTGTTATGGTCAAACTCAAGGTTAGAAGTCAAACGAATCACATTTAGTCAATCAAATCCTTGTATTCTCGGATTGCACCCAAACTGTCTTCCAATTGAGCCTACAACGTACAAACGAGTTTTCTTTATATGTTAAGCACAACCGAACTTTTTGGTTGAGTCAATCAAGTTCCATTTGTCGGTGTTATGGTACCATGCAAGGTTATAAGTCAAACGCAGGTCATTTGGTCACTCAAATCCTTGTATTCTCGGATTGCACGCAAATTGGCCTCCTATTGAGCCTACAACGTACAAACGAGTTTTCCTTCTTCGTTAAACACAATTGAACTTTTTTGTTGTGTCACAAATGTTCCATTTGTTATTAGTACGCTAGCACGTGAGGTTAGAAATCATGCGCGGGTCATTTGGTCACTCAAATCCTTGTATTCTCGGATTGCACGCAAATCGAACTCCAATTGAGCCTACAATGAACATACGAGTTTTCCTTCCTCGTTAAGCACAACCAAACTTGTTTGTTGAGTCAATCATGTTCCATTTTTCATTAATATTGTAACACGCAAGGTTAGAAGTTAAATGAATGTAATTTGGTCACTCAAATCCTTGTATTCTCGGATTGCACTTAAACTGTCTTCCAATTGAGCCTACAACGTACAAACGAGTTTTCTTAATTTTGTAAGCACAACCTAACTTTGTCGTTGAGTCAATCTCGTTCCATTTGTTGTTATGATGGTACCATGCAAGGTTAAGAGTCAAACGGAGGTCATTTGCTCACTCAAATCCTTGTATTCTGGGATTGCACCGAAATTGGCATCCTATTGAGCCTACAACGTACAAACGAGATTTCTTTTTTCGTTAAACACAATTGAACTTGTTTGTTGAGACAAAAATGTTCCATTTGTTATTAGTATGGTAGCTTGCGAGGTTAGAAGTGAAACGGATGTCATTTGGTCACTCAAATCGTTGTATTCTCGGATTGCACCCCAATTGAGCCT
Source organism: Berberis thunbergii (assembly GCA_003290165.1). Taxonomy (NCBI): domain Eukaryota; kingdom Viridiplantae; phylum Streptophyta; class Magnoliopsida; order Ranunculales; family Berberidaceae; genus Berberis; species Berberis thunbergii. Next base: position 27,768 of record QNQO01003287.1, on the reverse strand, counting down.
ACAACGTACAAACGAGTTTTCCTTGTTCGTTAAGCACAATCGAACTTGTTTGTTGAGTCAAACATGTTTCATTTGTCATTATTATATTTCCACATGAGGTTATAAGTCAAACGGAGGTCATTTGGTCACTCAAATCCTTGTATTCTCGGATTGCACTCAAATTGGCCTTCAATTGAGCCTAGAACGTACAAATGAGTTTTACTTCTTCGTTAAAGACAGCCGAACTTTTCTTTGAGTCGAACATGTTCCATTTGTCGTTTTTATTGTACCACATGAGGTTAGAAGTCAAACGGAGGACATTTGGTCACTCGAATACTTGTATTCTCTGATTCCACCCAAATTGGCCTCCAATTGATCCTACAACGTTCAAACTAGTTTTCCTTCTTCGTTAAGCACTAACAAAATTTTTTGTTGAGTCAAACATGTTTCCTTTGTCATTATTATGGTACCTCGTGAGGTTAGAAGTCAAACGGAGGTCATTTGGTCACTCAAATCCTTGTATTCTCGGATTGCACCCGAAATGGCCTCCAATTGAGCCTACAAGGTACAAACAAGTTTTCCTTCTTCGTTAAACACCGCCGAATATTTTGTTGAGTCAAACATGTTCCATTTGTCATTCCTATGGTACCACATGAGGCTAGAAGTCAAACAGAGGTCATTTGGTCACTCAAATCCTTGTATTCTCGGATTGCACCCATAGTGGTCTCCAATTGAGCCTGCAACGTGCATACGAGTTTTCCTTCTTCGTTAAGCACAACCGAACTTGTTTGTTAAGTCAATAATGTTCCATTTTTAATTATAATTGTACCACGCATGGTTAAAAGTCAAAAGAATGGAATTTGGTCACTCAAATCCCTGTATTCTCGGATTGCACCCAAACTGTCTTCCAATTGAGCCTACAATGTACAAAGGAGTTTTCTTAATTTGTAAAGCACAACCGATTTTTTTTGTTCAGTGAATCACGTTAATTTTTTCATTATTATGGTACCACGCAAGGTTAGAAGTCAAATGGAGGCCATTTGGTTACTCAAATCCTTGTATTCTCGGATTGCGCCCAAATTGGCCTCCAATTGAGCCTATAACGTACAAACGAGTTTTCTAAATTCGTTAAACATATTCGAATTTCTTTGTTGTGTCAAACATGTTCCATTTGTCATTATTATGCCAGCGCGCAAGGCTAGAAGTCAAACAGAGGTCATTTGGTCACTCAAATCCTTGTATTCTCGGATTCCACCCAAATTGGCCTCAAATTGAGACTACAACGTACAAACTTGTTTTCCTTCTTCGTTAAGCAAAATCCAACTTGATTATTGTGTCAATCATGTTCCATGTTTCATTATTATGGTACCACATTAGGTTAGAAGTCAAACGGAGGTCATTTGGTCACTCAAATCCTTGTATTTTCGGATTGCACGCAAATTGGTCTCCAATTGAGCCTACAAAGTACAAACGAGTTTTCCTTCTTCGTTAAGCACTACCGAACTTGTTTTTAGAGTCAAACATGTTTATTTTGTCGTTATTTTGGTACCACATGAGGTTAGAAGTCAAACATAGTCCATTTGGTTAATCAAATATTTGTATTCTCGGATTGCACCCAAACTGTCTTCCAATTGAGCCTACAACGTACAAACGAGTTTTCTTTATATGTTAAGCACAACCGAACTTTTTTGTTGAGTCAATCACATTCCATTTGTCGTTATTATGGTACCATGCAAGGTTATAAGTCAAACGGAGGTCATTTGGTCACTCAAATCCTTGTATTCTCGGATTGCACGCATATTGGCCTCCAATTGAGCCTACAACGTACAAACGAGTTTTCCTTCTTCGTTAAGCACTACCAAACTTGTTTGTTGAGTCAAACATGTTTATTTTGTCGTTATTTTGGTACCACATGAGGTTAGAAGGAAAACATAGTCCATTTGGTCAATTAAATATTTGTATTCTCGGATTGCATCCAAATTGGCTTTCAATTGAGCATACAACGTACAAACGAGTTTTCCTTCGTCATTAAGGACAACCGAATTGGTTTGCCTGAGTCAAACATGTTCCATTTGTCATTGTTATGGTCAAACTCAAGGTTAGAAGTCAAACGAATCACATTTAGTCAATCAAATCCTTGTATTCTCGGATTGCACCCAAACTGTCTTCCAATTGAGCCTACAACGTACAAACGAGTTTTCTTTATATGTTAAGCACAACCGAACTTTTTGGTTGAGTCAATCAAGTTCCATTTGTCGGTATTATGGTACCATGCAAGGTTATAAGTCAAACGCAGGTCATTTGGTCACTCAAATCCTTGTATTCTCGGATTGCACGCAAATTGGCCTCCTATTGAGCCTACAACGTTCAAACGAGTTTTCCTTCTTCGTTAAACACAATTGAACTTTTTTGTTGTGTCACAAATGTTCCATTTGTTATTAGTACGCTAGCACGTGAGGTTAGAAGTCATGCGCGGGTCATTTGGTCACTCAAATCCTTGTATTCTCGGATTGCACGCAAATCGAACTCCAATTGAGCCTACAATGAACATACGAGTTTTCCTTCCTCGTTAAGCACAACCAAACTTGTTTGTTGAGTCAATCATGTTCCATTTTTCATTAATATTGTAACACGCAAGGTTAGAAGTTAAATGAATGTAATTTGGTCACTCAAATCCTTGTATTCTCGGATTGCACTTAAACTGTCTTCCAATTGAGCCTACAACGTACAAACGAGTTTTCTTAATTTTGTAAGCACAACCTAACTTTGTCGTTGAGTCAATCTCGTTCCATTTGTTGTTATGATGGTACCATGCAAGGTTAGGAGTCAAACGGAGGTCATTTGCTCACTCAAATCCTTGTATTCTGGGATTGCACCGAAATTGGCATCCTATTGAGCCTACAACGTACAAACGAGATTTCTTTTTTCGTTAAACACAATTGAACTTGTTTGTTGAGACAAAAATGTTCCATTTGTTATTAGTATGGTAGCTTGCGAGGTTAGAAGTGAAACGGATGTCATTTGGTCACTCAAATCGTTGTATTCTCGGATTGCACCCCAATTGAGCCTACAACGTACAAACGAGTTTTCCTTGTTCGTTAAGCACAATCGAACTTGTTTGTTGAGTCAAACATGTTTCATTTGTCATTATTATATTTCCACATGAGGTTATAAGTCAAACGGAGGTCATTTGGTCACTCAAATCCTTGTATTCTCGGATTGCACTCAAATTGGCCTTCAATTGAGCCTAGAACGTACAAATGAGTTTTACTTCTTCGTTAAAGACAGCCGAACTTTTCTTTGAGTCGAACATGTTCCATTTGTCGTTTTTATTGTACCACATGAGGTTAGAAGTCAAACGGAGGACATTTGGTCACTCGAATACTTGTATTCTCTGATTCCACCCAAATTGGGCCTCCAATTGATCCTACAACGTTCAAACTAGTTTTCCTTCTTCGTTAAGCACTAACAAATTTTTTGTTGAGTCAAACATGTTTCCTTTGTCATTATTATGGTACCTCGTGAGGTTAGAAGTCAAACGGAGGTCATTTGGTCACTCAAATCCTTGTATTCTCGGATTGCACCCGAATGGCCTCCAATTGAGCCTACAAGGTACAAACAAGTTTTCCTTCTTCGTTAAACACCGCCGAATATTTTGTTGAGTCAAACATGTTCCATTTGTCATTCCTATGGTACCACATGAGGCTAGAAGTCAAACAGAGGTCATTTGGTCACTCAAATCCTTGTATTCTCGGATTGCACCCAAAGTGGTCTCCAATTGAGCCTGCAACGTGCATACGAGTTTTCCTTCTTCGTTAAGCACAACCGAACTTGTTTGTTAAGTCAATAATGTTCCATTTTTAATTATAATTGTACCACGCATGGTTAAAAGTCAAAAGAATGGAATTTGGTCACTCAAATCCCTGTATTCTCGGATTGCACCCAAACTGTCTTCCAATTGAGCCTACAATGTACAAACGAGTTTTCTTAATTTGTAAAGCACAACCGATTTTTTTTGTTCAGTGAATCACGTTAATTTTTTCATTATTATGGTACCACGCAAGGTTAGAAGTCAAACGGAGGCCATTTGGTTACTCAAATCCTTGTATTCTCGGATTGCGCCCAAATTGGCCTCCAATTGAGCCTATAACGTACAAACGAGTTTTCTAAATTCGTTAAACATATTCGAATTTCTTTGTTGTGTCAAACATGTTCCATTTGTCATTATTATGCCAGCGCGCAAGGCTAGAAGTCAAACAGAGGTCATTTGGTCACTCAAATCCTTGTATTCTCGGATTCCACCCAAATTGGCCTCAAATTGAGACTACAACGTACAAACTTGTTTTCCTTCTTCGTTAAGCAAAATCCAACTTGATTATTGTGTCAATCATGTTCCATGTTTCATTATTATGGTACCACATTAGGTTAGAAGTCAAACGGAGGTCATTTGGTCACTCAAATCCTTGTATTTTCGATTGCACGCAAATTGGTCTCCAATTGAGCCTACAAAGTACAAACGAGTTTTCCTTCTTCGTTAAGCACTACCGAACTTGTTTTTAGAGTCAAACATGTTTATTTTGTCGTTATTTTGGTACCACATGAGGTTAGAAGTCAAACATAGTCCATTTGGTTAATCAAATATTTGTATTCTCGGATTGCACCCAAACTGTCTTCCAATTGAGCCTACAACGTACAAACGAGTTTTCTTTATATGTTAAGCACAACCGAACTTTTTTGTTGAGTCAATCACATTCCATTTGTCGTTATTATGGTACCATGCAAGGTTATAAGTCAAACGGAGGTCATTTGGTCACTCAAATCCTTGTATTCTCGGATTGCACGCATATTGGCCTCCAATTGAGCCTACAACGTACAAACGAGTTTTCCTTCTTCGTTAAGCACTACCAAACTTGTTTGTTGAGTCAAACATGTTTATTTTGTCGTTATTTTGGTACCACATGAGGTTAGAAGGAAAACATAGTCCATTTGGTCAATTAAATATTTGTATTCTCGGATTGCATCCAAATTGGCTTTCAATTGAGCATACAACGTACAAACGAGTTTTCCTTCGTCATTAAGGACAACCGAATTGGTTTGCTGAGTCAAACATGTTCCATTTGTCATTGTTATGGTCAAACTCAAGGTTAGAAGTCAAACGAATCACATTTAGTCAATCAAATCCTTGTATTCTCGGATTGCACCCAAACTGTCTTCCAATTGAGCCTACAACGTACAAACGAGTTTTCTTTATATGTTAAGCACAACCGAACTTTTTGGTTGAGTCAATCAAGTTCCATTTGTCGGTATTATGGTACCATGCAAGGTTATAAGTCAAACGCAGGTCATTTGGTCACTCAAATCCTTGTATTCTCGGATTGCACGCAAATTGGCCTCCTATTGAGCCTACAACGTACAAACGAGTTTTCCTTCTTCGTTAAACACAATTGAACTTTTTTGTTGTGTCACAAATGTTCCATTTGTTATTAGTACGCTAGCACGTGAGGTTAGAAGTCATGCGCGGGTCATTTGGTCACTCAAATCCTTGTATTCTCGGATTGCACGCAAATCGAACTCCAATTGAGCCTACAATGAACATACGAGTTTTCCTTCCTCGTTAAGCACAACCAAACTTGTTTGTTGAGTCAATCATGTTCCATTTTTCATTAATATTGTAACACGCAAGGTTAGAAGTTAAATGAATGTAATTTGGTCACTCAAATCCTTGTATTCTCGGATTGCACTTAACTGTCTTCCAATTGAGCCTACAACGTACAAACGAGTTTTCTTAATTTTGTAAGCACAACCTAACTTTGTCGTTGAGTCAATCTCGTTCCATTTGTTGTTATGATGGTACCATGCAAGGTTAGGAGTCAAACGGAGGTCATTGCTCACTCAAATCCTTGTATTCTGGATTGCACCGAAATTGGCATCCTATTGAGCCTACAACGTACAAACGAGATTTCTTTTTCGTTAAACACAATTGAACTTGTTTGTTGAGACAAAAATGTTCCATTTGTTATTAGTATGGTAGCTTGCGAGGTTAGAAGTGAAACGGATGTCATTTGGTCACTCAAATCGTTGTATTCTCGGATTGCACCCCAATTGAGCCTACAACGTACAAACGAGTTTTCCTTGTTCGTTAAGCACAATCGAACTTGTTTGTTGAGTCAAACATGTTTCATTTGTCATTATTATATTTCCACATGAGGTTATAAGTCAAACGGAGGTCATTTGGTCACTCAAATCCTTGTATTCTCGGATTGCACTCAAATTGGCCTTCAATTGAGCCTAGAACGTACAAATGAGTTTTACTTCTTCGTTAAAGACAGCCGAACTTTTCTTTGAGTCGAACATGTTCCATTTGTCGTTTTTATTGTACCACATGAGGTTAGAAGTCAAACGGAGGACATTTGGTCACTCGAATACTTGTATTCTCTGATTCCACCCAAATTGGCCTCCAATTGATCCTACAACGTTCAAACTAGTTTTCCTTCTTCGTTAAGCACTAACAAAATTTTTGTTGAGTCAAACATGTTTCCTTTGTCATTATTATGGTACCTCGTGAGGTTAGAAGTCAAACGGAGGTCATTTGGTCACTCAAATCCTTGTATTCTCGGATTGCACCCGGAATGGCCTCCAATTGAGCCTACAAGGTACAAACAAGTTTTCCTTCTTCGTTAAACACCGCCGAATATTTTGTTGAGTCAACATGTTCCATTTGTCATTCCTATGGTACCACATGAGGCTAGAAGTCAAACAGAGGTCATTTGGTCACTCAAATCCTTGTATTCTCGGATTGCACCCAAAGTGGTCTCCAATTGAGCCTGCAACGTGCATACGAGTTTCCTTCTTCGTTAAGCACAACCGAACTTGTTTGTTAAGTCAATAATGTTCCATTTTTAATTATAATTGTACCACGCATGGTTAAAAGTCAAAAGAATGGAATTTGGTCACTCAAATCCCTGTATTCTCGGATTGCACCCAAACTGTCTTCCAATTGAGCCTACAATGTACAAACGAGTTTTCTTAATTTGTAAAGCACAACCGATTTTTTTTGTTCAGTGAATCACGTTAATTTTTCATTATTATGGTACCACGCAAGGTTAGAAGTCAAACGGAGGCCATTTGGTTACTCAAATCCTTGTATTCTCGGATTGCGCCCAAATTGGCCTCCAATTGAGCCTATAACGTACAAACGAGTTTTCTAAATTCGTTAAACATATTCGAATTTCTTTGTTGTGTCAAACATGTTCCATTTGTCATTATTATGCCAGCGCGCAAGGCTAGAAGTCAAACAGAGGTCATTTGGTCACTCAAATCCTTGTATTCTCGGATTCCACCCAAATTGGCCTCAATTGAGACTACAACGTACAAACTTGTTTTCCTTCTTCGTTAAGCAAAATCCAACTTGATTATTGTGTCAATCATGTTCCATGTTTCATTATTATGGTACCACATTAGGTTAGAAGTCAAACGGAGGTCATTTGGTCACTCAAATCCTTGTATTTTCGGATTGCACGCAAATTGGTCTCCAATTGAGCCTACAAAGTACAAACGAGTTTTCCTTCTTCGTTAAGCACTACCGAACTTGTTTTTAGAGTCAAACATGTTTATTTTGTCGTTATTTTGGTACCACATGAGGTTAGAAGTCAAACATAGTCCATTTGGTTAATCAAATATTTGTATTCTCGGATTGCACCCAAACTGTCTTCCAATTGAGCCTACAACGTACAAACGAGTTTTCTTTATATGTTAAGCACAACCGAACTTTTTTGTTGAGTCAATCACATTCCATTTGTCGTTATTATGGTACCATGCAAGGTTATAAGTCAAACGGAGGTCATTTGGTCACTCAAATCCTTGTATTCTCGGATTGCACGCATATTGGCCTCCAATTGAGCCTACAACGTACAAACGAGTTTTCCTTCTTCGTTAAGCACTACCAAACTTGTTTGTTGAGTCAAACATGTTTATTTTGTCGTTATTTTGGTACCACATGAGGTTAGAAGGAAAACATAGTCCATTTGGTCAATTAAATATTTTGTATTCTCGGATTGCATCCAAATTGGCTTTCAATTGAGCATACAACGTACAAACGAGTTTTCCTTCGTCATTAAGGACAACCGAATTGGTTTGCTGAGTCAAACATGTTCCATTTGTCATTGTTATGGTCAAACTCAAGGTTAGAAGTCAAACGAATCACATTTAGTCAATCAAATCCTTGTATTCTCGGATTGCACCCAAACTGTCTTCCAATTGAGCCTACAACGTACAAACGAGTTTTCTTTATATGTTAAGCACAACCTGAACTTTTTGTTGAGTCAATCACTTTCCATTTGTCGGTATTATGGTACCATGAAAGGTTATAAGTCGAACAGAGGTCATTTGGTCGCTCAAATCCTTGTATTCTCGGATTGCACGCAAATTGGCCTCCTATTGAGCCTACAACGTACAAACGAGTTTCCTTCTTCGTTAAACACAATTGAACTTTTTTGTTGTGTCACAAGTGTTCCATTGTTATTATTACGCTAGCACGTGAGGTTAGAAGTCATGCGCGGGTCATTTGTCACTCAAATCCTTGTATTCTCGGATTGCACGCAAATCGAACTCCAATTGAGCCTACAATGTACATACGAGTTTTCCTTCTTCGTTAAGCACAACCAAACTTGTTTGTTGAGTCAATCATGTTCCATTTTTCATTAATATTGTAACACACAAGGTTAGAAGTTAAATGAATGTAATTTGGTCACTCAAATCCTTGTATTCTCGGATTGCACTTAAACTGTCTTCCAATTGAGCCTACAACGTACAAACGAGTTTCTTAATTTGTAAGCACAACCTAACTTTGTCGTTGAGTCAATCTCGTTCCATTTGTTGTTATGATGGTACCATGCAAGGTTAGGAGTCAACGGAGGTCATTTGCTCACTCAAATCCTTGTATTCTGGGATTGCACCGAAATTGGCATCCTATTGAGCCTACAACGTACAAACGAGATTCTTTTTTTGTTAAACACAATTGAACATGTTTGTTGAGACAACAATGTTCCATTTGTTATTAGTATGGTATCTTGCGAGGTTAGAAGTCAAACAGAGGTCATTTGGTCACTCAAATCCTTGTATTCTCGGATCGCACCCAAATTGTACTCCAATTGAGCCTACAACGTACAAACGAGTTTTTCTTCTTCGTTTAGCCCAACCGTACTTATTTGTTGAGTCAAACATGTTCCATTCGTCGTTATTGTGGTACCACATGAGGTTAGAAGTGAAACAGATGTCATTTGGTCACTCAATCCTTGTATTCTCGATTGCACCCAAATTGAACCCCAATTGGGCCTACAACGTACAAACAAGTTTCCTTGTTCGTTAAGCACAATCGAACTTACTTGTTGAGTCAACATGTTTCTTTTGTCATTATTATATTTCCACATGAGGTTATAAGTCAAACGGAGGTCATTTGGTCACTCAAATCCTTGTATTCTCAGATTGCACTCAAATTGGCCTTCAATTGAGCCTAGAACGTACAAACGAGTTTACATCTTCGTTAACACACACCGAACTTTTCCTTGAGTCGAACATGTTACATTGTCATTTTTATTGTACCACATGAGGTTAGAAGTCAAACGGAGGTCATTTGGACACTCGAATACTTGTATTATCTGATTCCACCCAAATTGGCCTCCAATTGATCCTACAACGTTCAAACTAGTTTTCTTCTTCGTTAAGCACTAACAAAATTTTTTGTTGAGTCAAACATGTTTCCTTTGTCATTATTATGGTACCTCGTGAGGTTAGAAGTCAAACGGAGGTCATTTGGTCACTCAAATCCTTGTATTCTCGAATTGCACCCGAAATGGCCTCCAATTGAGCCTACAAGGTACAAACAAGTTTTCCTTCTTCGTTAAACACCGCCGAATATTTTGTTGAGTCAAACATGTTCCATTTGTCATTCCTATGGTACCACATGAGGCTAGAAGTCAAACAGAGGTCATTTGGTCACTCAAATCCTTGTATTCTCGGATTGCACCCAAAGTGGTCTCCAATTGAGCCTGCAACGTGCATACGAGTTTTCCTTCTTCGTTAAGCACAACCGAACTTGTTTGTTAAGTCAATAATGTTCCATTTTTATTATAATTGTACCACGCATGGTTAAAAAGTCAAAAGAATGGAATTTGGTCACTCAAATCCCTGTATTCTCGGATTGCACCCAAACTGTCTTCCAATTGAGCCTACAATGTACAAACGAGTTTTCTTAATTTGTAAAGCACAACCGATTTTTTTTGTTCAGTGAATCACGTTAATTTTTTCATTATTATGGTACCACGCAAGGTTAGAAGTCAAACGGAGGCCATTTGGTTACTCAAATCCTTGTATTCTCGGATTGCGCCCAAATTGGCCTCCAATTGAGCCTATAACGTACAAACGAGTTTTCTAAATTCGTTAAACATATTCGAATTTCTTTGTTGTGTCAAACATGTTCCATTTGTCATTATTATGCCAGCGCGCAAGGCTAGAAGTCAAACAGAGGTCATTTGGTCACTCAAATCCTTGTATTCTCGGATTCCACCCAAATTGGCCTCAAATTGAGACTACAACGTACAAACTTGTTTTCCTTCTTCGTTAAGCAAAATCCAACTTGATTATTGTGTCAATCATGTTCCATGTTTCATTATTATGGTACCACATTAGGTTAGAAGTCAAACGGAGGTCATTTGGTCACTCAAATCCTTGTATTTTCGGATTGCACGCAAATTGGTCTCCAATTGAGCCTACAAAGTACAAACGAGTTTTCCTTCTTCGTTAAGCACTACCGAACTTGTTTTTAGAGTCAAACATGTTTATTTTGTCGTTATTTTGGTACCACATGAGGTTAGAAGTCAAACATAGTCCATTTGGTTAATCAAATATTTGTATTCTCGGATTGCACCCAAACTGTCTTCCAATTGAGCCTACAACGTACAAACGAGTTTTCTTTATATGTTAAGCACAACCGAACTTTTTTGTTGAGTCAATCACATTCCATTTGTCGTTATTATGGTACCATGCAAGGTTATAAGTCAAACGGAGGTCATTTGGTCACTCAAATCCTTGTATTCTCGGATTGCACGCATATTGGCCTCCAATTGAGCCTACAACGTACAAACGAGTTTTCCTTCTTCGTTAAGCACTACCAAACTTGTTTGTTGAGTCAAACATGTTTATTTTGTCGTTATTTTGGTACCACATGAGGTTAGAAGGAAAACATAGTCCATTTGGTCAATTAAATATTTGTATTCTCGGATTGCATCCAAATTGGCTTTCAATTGAGCATACAACGTACAAACGAGTTTTCCTTCGTCATTAAGGACAACCGAATTGGTTTGCTGAGTCAAACATGTTCCATTTGTCATTGTTATGGTCAAACTCAAGGTTGGAAGTCAAACGAATCACATTTAGTCAATCAAATCCTTGTATTCTCGGATTGCACCCAAACTGTCTTCCAATTGAGCCTACAACGTACAAACGAGTTTTCTTTATATGTTAAGCACAACCGAACTTTTTGGTTGAGTCAATCAAGTTCCATTTGTCGGTATTATGGTACCATGCAAGGTTATAAGTCAAACGCAGGTCATTTGGTCACTCAAATCCTTGTATTCTCGGATTGCACGCAAATTGGCCTCCTATTGAGCCTACAACGTACAAACGAGTTTTCCTTATTCGTTAAACACAATTGAACTTTTTTGTTGTGTCACAAATGTTCCATTTGTTATTAGTACGCTAGCACGTGAGGTTAGAAGTCATGCGCGGGTCATTTGGTCACTCAAATCCTTGTATTCTCGGATTGCACGCAAATCGAACTCCAATTGAGCCTACAATGAACATACGAGTTTTCCTTCCTCGTTAAGCACAACCAAACTTGTTTGTTGAGTCAATCATGTTCCATTTTTCATTAATATTGTAACACGCAAGGTTAGAAGTTAAATGAATGTAATTTGGTCACTCAAATCCTTGTATTCTCGGATTGCACTTAAACTGTCTTCCAATTGAGCCTACAACGTACAAACGAGTTTTCTTAATTTTGTAAGCACAACCTAACTTTGTCGTTGAGTCAATCTCGTTCCATTTGTTGTTATGATGGTACCATGCAAGGTTAGGAGTCAAACGGAGGTCATTTGCTCACTCAAATCCTTGTATTCTGGGATTGCACCGAAATTGGCATCCTATTGAGCCTACAACGTACAAACGAGATTTCTTTTTTCGTTAAACACAATTGAACTTGTTTGTTGAGACAAAAATGTTCCATTTGTTATTAGTATGGTAGCTTGCGAGGTTAGAAGTGAAACGGATGTCATTTGGTCACTCAAATCGTTGTATTCTCGGATTGCACCCCAATTGAGCCTACAACGTACAAACGAGTTTTCCTTGTTCGTTAAGCACAATCGAACTTGTTTGTTGAGTCAAACATGTTTCATTTGTCATTATTATATTTCCACATGAGGTTATAAGTCAAACGGAGGTCATTTGGTCACTCAAATCCTTGTATTCTCGGATTGCACTCAAATTGGCCTTCAATTGAGCCTAGAACGTACAAATGAGTTTTACTTCTTCGTTAAAGACAGCCGAACTTTTCTTTGAGTCGAACATGTTCCATTTGTCGTTTTTATTGTACCACATGAGGTTAGAAGTCAAACGGAGGACATTTGGTCACTCGAATACTTGTATTCTCTGATTCCACCCAAATTGGCCTCCAATTGATCCTACAACGTTCAAACTAGTTTTCCTTCTTCGTTAAGCACTAACAAAATTTTTTGTTGAGTCAAACATGTTTCCTTTGTCATTATTATGGTACCTCGTGAGGTTAGAAGTCAAACGGAGGTCATTTGGTCACTCAAATCCTTGTATTCTCGGATTGCACCCGGAATGGCCTCCAATTGAGCCTACAAGGTACAAACAAGTTTTCCTTCTTCGTTAAACACCGCCGAATATTTTGTTGAGTCAAACATGTTCCATTTGTCATTCCTATGGTACCACATGAGGCTAGAAGTCAAACAGAGGTCATTTGGTCACTCAAATCCTTGTATTCTCGGATTGCACCCAAAGTGGTCTCCAATTGAGCCTGCAACGTGCATACGAGTTTTCCTTCTTCGTTAAGCACAACCGAACTTGTTTGTTAAGTCAATAATGTTCCATTTTTAATTATAATTGTACCACGCATGGTTAAAAGTCAAAAGAATGGAATTTGGTCACTCAAATCCCTGTATTCTCGGATTGCACCCAAACTGTCTTCCAATTGAGCCTACAATGTACAAACGAGTTTTCTTAATTTGTAAAGCACAACCGATTTTTTTTGTTCAGTGAATCACGTTAATTTTTTCATTATTATGGTACCACGCAAGGTTAGAAGTCAAACGGAGGCCATTTGGTTACTCAAATCCTTGTATTCTCGGATTGCGCCCAAATTGGCCTCCAATTGAGCCTATAACGTACAAACGAGTTTTCTAAATTCGTTAAACATATTCGAATTTCTTTGTTGTGTCAAACATGTTCCATTTGTCATTATTATGCCAGCGCGCAAGGCTAGAAGTCAAACAGAGGTCATTTGGTCACTCAAATCCTTGTATTCTCGGATTCCACCCAAATTGGCCTCAAATTGAGACTACAACGTACAAACTTGTTTTCCTTCTTCGTTAAGCAAAATCAAACTTGATTATTGTGTCAATCATGTTCCATGTTTCATTATTATGGTACCACATTAGGTTAGAAGTCAAACGGAGGTCATTTGGTCACTCAAATCCTTGTATTTTCGGATTGCACGCAAATTGGTCTCCAATTGAGCCTACAAAGTACAAACGAGTTTTCCTTCTTCGTTAAGCACTACCGAACTTGTTTTAGAGTCAAACATGTTTATTTTGTCGTTATTTTGGTACCACATGAGGTTAGAAGTCAAACATAGTCCATTTGGTTAATCAAATATTTGTATTCTCAAATTGCACCCAAACTGTCTTCCAATTGAGCCTACAACGTACAAACGAGTTTTCTTTATATGTTAAGCACAACCGAACTTTTTTGTTGAGTCAATCACATTCCATTTGTCGTTATTATGGTACCATGCAAGGTTATAAGTCAAACGGAGGTCATTTGGTCACTCAAATCCTTGTATTCTCGGATTGCACGCATATTGGCCTCCAATTGAGCCTACAACGTACAAACGAGTTTTCCTTCTTCGTTAAGCACTACCAAACTTGTTTGTTGAGTCAAACATGTTTATTTTGTCGTTATTTTGGTACCACATGAGGTTAGAAGGAAAACATAGTCCATTTGGTCAATTAAATATTTGTATTCTCGGATTGCATCCAAATTGGCTTTCAGTTGAGCATACAACGTACAAACGAGTTTTCCTTCGTCATTAAGGACAACCGAATTGGTTTGCTGAGTCAAACATGTTCCATTTGTCATTGTTATGGTCAAACTCAAGGTTAGAAGTCAAACGAATCACATTTAGTCAATCAAATCCTTGTATTCTCGGATTGCACCCAAACTGTCTTCCAATTGAGCCTACAACGTACAAACGAGTTTTCTTTATATGTTAAGCACAACTGAACCTTTTTGTTGAGTCAATCACTTTCCATTTGTCGGTATTATGGTACCATGAAAGGTTATAAGTCGAACAGAGGTCATTTGGTCGCTCAAATCCTTGTATTCTCGGATTGCACGCAAATTGGCCTCCTATTGAGCCTACAACGTACAAACGAGTTTTCCTTCTTCGTTAAACACAATTGAACTTTTTTGTTGTGTCACAAGTGTTCCATTTGTTATTATTACACTAGCACGTGAGGTTAGAAGTCATGCGCGGGTCATTTGTCACTCAAATCCTTGTATTCTCGGATTGCACGCAAATCGAACTCCAATTGAGCCTACAATGTACATACGAGTTTTCCTTCTTCGTTAAGCACAACCAAACTTGTTTGTTGAGTCAATCATGTTCCATTTTTCATTAATATTGTAACACACAAGGTTAGAAGTTAAATGAATGTAATTTGGTCACTCAAATCCTTGTATTCTCGGATTGCACTTAAACTGTCTTCCAATTGAGCCTACAACGTACAAACGAGTTTTCTTAATTTTGTAAGCACAACCTAACTTTGTCGTTGAGTCAATCTCGTTCCATTTGTTGTTATGATGGTACCATGCAAGGTTAGGAGTCAAACGGAGGTCATTTGCTCACTCAAATCCTTGTATTCTGGGATTGCACCGAAATTGGCATCCTATTGAGCCTACAACGTACAAACGAGATTTCTTTTTTTGTTAAACACAATTGAACATGTTTGTTGAGACAACAATGTTCCATTTGTTATTAGTATGGTATCTTGCGAGGTTAGAAGTCAAACAGAGGTCATTTGGTCACTCAAATCCTTGTATTCTCGGATCGCACCCAAATTGTACTCCAATTGAGCCTACAACGTACAAACGAGTTTTTCTTCTTCGTTTAGCCCAACCGTACTTATTTGTTGAGTCAAACATGTTCCATTCGTCGTTATTGTGGTACCACATGAGGTTAGAAGTGAAACAGATGTCATTTGGTCACTCAAATCCTTGTATTCTCGGATTGCACCCAAATTGAACCCCAATTGGGCCTACAACGTACAAACGAGTTTTCCTTGTTCGTTAAGCACAATCGAACTTACTTGTTGAGTCAAACATGTTTCTTTTGTCATTATTATATTTCCACATGAGGTTATAAGTCAAACGGAGGTCATTTGGTCACTCAAATCCTTGTATTCTCAGATTGCACTCAAATTGGCCTTCAATTGAGCCTAGAACGTACAAACGAGTTTTACATCTTCGTTAACACACAACCGAACTTTTCCTTGAGTCGAACATGTTACATTTGTCATTTTTATTGTACCACATGAGGTTAGAAGTCAAACGGAGGTCATTTGGACACTCGAATACTTGTATTATCTGATTCCACCCAAATTGGCCTCCAATTGATCCTACAACGTTCAAACTAGTTTTCCTTCTTCGTTAAGCACTAACAAAATTTTTTGTTGAGTCAAACATGTTTCCTTTGTCATTATTATGGTACCTCGTGAGGTTAGAAGTCAAACGGAGGTCATTTGGTCACTCAAATCCTTGTATTCTCGAATTGCACCCGAAATGGCCTCCAATTGAGCCTACAAGGTACAAACAAGTTTTCCTTCTTCGTTAAACACCGCCGAATATTTTGTTGAGTCAAACATGTTCCATTTGTCATTCCTATGGTACCACATGAGGCTAGAAGTCAAACAGAGGTCATTTGGTCACTCAAATCCTTGTATTCTCGGATTGCACCCAAAGTGGTCTCCAATTGAGCCTGCAACGTGCATACGAGTTTTCCTTCTTCGTTAAGCACAACCGAACTTGTTTGTTAAGTCAATAATGTTCCATTTTTTATTATAATTGTACCACGCATGGTTAAAAGTCAAAAGAATGGAATTTGGTCACTCAAATCCCTGTATTCTCGGATTGCACCCAAACTGTCTTCCAATTGAGCCTACAATGTACCAAACGAGTTTTCTTAATTTGTAAAGCACAACCGATTTTTTTTGTTCAGTGAATCACGTTAATTTTTTCATTATTATGGTACCACGCAAGGTTAGAAGTCAAACGGAGGCCATTTGGTTACTCAAATCCTTGTATTCTTGGATTGCGCCCAAATTGGCCTCCAATTGAGCCTATAACGTACAAACGAGTTTTCTAAATTCGTTAAACATATTCGAATTTCTTTGTTGTGTCAAACATGTTCCATTTTCATTATTATGCCAGCGCGCAAGGCTAGAAGTCAAACAGAGGTCATTTGGTCACTCAAATCCTTGTATTCTCGGATTCCACCCAAATTGGCCTCAAATTGAGACTACAACGTACAAACTTGTTTTCCTTCTTCGTTAAGCAAAATCCAACTTGATTATTGTGTCAATCATGTTCCATGTTTCATTATTATGGTACCACATTAGGTTAGAAGTCAAACGGAGGTCATTTGGTCACTCAAATCCTTGTATTTTCGGATTGCACGCAAATTGGTCTCCAATTGAGCCTACAAAGTACAAACGAGTTTTCCTTCTTCGTTAAGCACTACCGAACTTGTTTTTAGAGTCAAACATGTTTATTTTGTCGTTATTTTGGTACCACATGAGGTTAGAAGTCAAACATAGTCCATTTGGTTAATCAAATATTTGTATTCTCGGATTGCACCCAAACTGTCTTCCAATTGAGCCTACAACGTACAAACGAGTTTTCTTTATATGTTAAGCACAACCGAACTTTTTTGTTGAGTCAATCACATTCCATTTGTCGTTATTATGGTACCATGCAAGGTTATAAGTCAAACGGAGGTCATTTGGTCACTCAAATCCTTGTATTCTCGGATTGCACGCATATTGGCCTCCAATTGAGCCTACAACGTACAAACGAGTTTTCCTTCTTCGTTAAGCACTACCAAACTTGTTGTTGAGTCAAACATGTTTATTTTGTCGTTATTTTGGTACCACATGAGGTTAGAAGGAAAACATAGTCCATTTGGTCAATTAAATATTTGTATTCTCGGATTGCATCCAAATTGGCTTTCAATTGAGCATACAACGTACAAACGAGTTTTCCTTCGTCATTAAGGACAACCGAATTGGTTTGCTGAGTCAAACATGTTCCATTTGTCATTGTTATGGTCAAACTCAAGGTTAGAAGTCAAACGAAGCCCATTTAGTCAATCAAATCCTTGTATTCTCGGATTGCACCCAAACTGTCTTCCAATTGAGCCTACAACGTACAACGAGTTTTCTTTATATGTTAAGCACAACCGAACTTTTTGGTTGAGTCAATCAAGTTCCATTTGTCGGTATTATGGTACCATGCAAGGTTATAAGTCAAACGCAGGTCATTTGGTCACTCAAATCCTTGTATTCTCGGATTGCACGCAAATTGGCCTCCTATTGAGCCTACAACGTACAAACGAGTTTTCCTTATTCGTTAAACACAATTGAACTTTTTTGTTGTGTCACAAATGTTCCATTTGTTATTAGTACGCTAGCACGTGAGGTTAGAAGTCATGCGCGGGTCATTTGGTCACTCAAATCCTTGTATTCTCGGATTGCACGCAAATCGAACTCCAATTGAGCCTACAATGAACATACGAGTTTTCCTTCCTCGTTAAGCACAACCAAACTTGTTTGTTGAGTCAATCATGTTCCATTTTTCATTAATATTGTAACACGCAAGGTTAGAAGTTAAATGAATGTAATTTGGTCACTCAAATCCTTGTATTCTCGGATTGCACTTAAACTGTCTTCCAATTGAGCCTACAACGTACAAACGAGTTTTCTTAATTTTGTAAGCACAACCTAACTTTGTCGTTGAGTCAATCTCGTTCCATTTGTTGTTATGATGGTACCATGCAAGGTTAGGAGTCAAACGGAGGTCATTTGCTCACTCAAATCCTTGTATTCTGGGATTGCACCGAAATTGGCATCCTATTGAGCCTACAACGTACAAACGAGATTTCTTTTTTCGTTAAACACAATTGAACTTGTTTGTTGAGACAAAAATGTTCCATTTGTTATTAGTATGGTAGCTTGCGAGGTTAGAAGTGAAACGGATGTCATTTGGTCACTCAAATCGTTGTATTCTCGGATTGCACCCCAATTGAGCCTACAACGTACAAACGAGTTTTCCTTGTTCGTTAAGCACAATCGAACTTGTTTGTTGAGTCAAACATGTTTCATTTGTCATTATTATATTTCCACATGAGGTTATAAGTCAAACGGAGGTCATTTGGTCACTCAAATCCTTGTATTCTCGGATTGCACTCAAATTGGCCTTCAATTGAGCCTAGAACGTACAAATGAGTTTTACTCTTCGTTAAAGACAGCCGAACTTTTCTTTGAGTCGAACATGTTCCATTTGTCGTTTTTATTGTACCACATGAGGTTAGAAGTCAAACGGAGGACATTTGGTCACTCGAATACTTGTATTCTCTGATTCCACCCAAATTGGCCTCCAATTGATCCTACAACGTTCAAACTAGTTTTCCTTCTTCGTTAAGCACTAACAAAATTTTTTGTTGAGTCAAACATGTTTCCTTTGTCATTATTATGGTACCTCGTGAGGTTAGAAGTCAAACGGAGGTCATTTGGTCACTCAAATCCTTGTATTCTCGGATTGCACCCGGAATGGCCTCCAATTGAGCCTACAAGGTACAAACAAGTTTTCCTTCTTCGTTAAACACCGCCGAATATTTTGTTGAGTCAAACATGTTCCATTTGTCATTCCTATGGTACCACATGAGGCTAGAAGTCAAACAGAGGTCATTTGGTCACTCAAATCCTTGTATTCTCGGATTGCACCCAAAGTGGTCTCCAATTGAGCCTGCAACGTGCATACGAGTTTTCCTTCTTCGTTAAGCACAACCGAACTTGTTTGTTAAGTCAATAATGTTCCATTTTTAATTATAATTGTACCACGCATGGTTAAAAGTCAAAAGAATGGAATTTGGTCACTCAAATCCCTGTATTCTCGGATTGCACCCAAACTGTCTTCCAATTGAGCCTACAATGTACAAACGAGTTTTCTTAATTTGTAAAGCACAACCGATTTTTTTTGTTCAGTGAATCACGTTAATTTTTCATTATTATGGTACCACGCAAGGTTAGAAGTCAAACGGAGGCCATTTGGTTACTCAAATCCTTGTATTCTCGGATTGCGCCCAAATTGGCCTCCAATTGAGCCTATAACGTACAAACGAGTTTTCTAAATTCGTTAAACATATTCGAATTTCTTTGTTGTGTCAAACATGTTCCATTTGTCATTATTATGCCAGCGCGCAAGGCTAGAAGTCAAACAGAGGTCATTTGGTCACTCAAATCCTTGTATTCTCGGATTCCACCCAAATTGGCCTCAAATTGAGACTACAACGTACAAACTTGTTTTCCTTCTTCGTTAAGCAAAATCAAACTTGATTATTGTGTCAATCATGTTCCATGTTTCATTATTATGGTACCACATTAGGTTAGAAGTCAAACGGAGGTCATTTGGTCACTCAAATCCTTGTATTTTCGGATTGCACGCAAATTGGTCTCCAATTGAGCCTACAAAGTACAAACGAGTTTTCCTTCTTCGTTAAGCACTACCGAACTTGTTTTTAGAGTCAAACATGTTTATTTTGTCGTTATTTTGGTACCACATGAGGTTAGAAGTCAAACATAGTCCATTTGGTTAATCAAATATTTGTATTCTCAAATTGCACCCAAACTGTCTTCCAATTGAGCCTACAACGTACAAACGAGTTTTCTTTATATGTTAAGCATAACCGAACTTTTTTGTTGAGTCAATCACATTCCATTTGTCGTTATTATGGTACCATGCAAGGTTATAAGTCAAACGGAGGTCATTTGGTCACTCAAATCCTTGTATTCTCGGATTGCACGCATATTGGCCTCCAATTGAGCCTACAACGTACAAACGAGTTTTCCTTCTTCGTTAAGCACTACCAAACTTGTTTGTTGAGTCAAACATGTTTATTTTGTCGTTATTTTGGTACCACATGAGGTTAGAAGGAAAACATAGTCCATTTGGTCAATTAAATATTGTATTCTCGGATTGCATCCAAATTGGCTTTCAGTTGAGCATACAACGTACAAACGAGTTTTCCTTCGTCATTAAGGACAACCGAATTGGTTTGCTGAGTCAAACATGTTCCATTTGTCATTGTTATGGTCAAACTCAAGGTTAGAAGTCAAACGAATCACATTTAGTCAATCAAATCCTTGTATTCTCGGATTGCACCCAAACTGTCTTCCAATTGAGCCTACAACGTACAAACGAGTTTTCTTTATATGTTAAGCACAACTGAACTTTTTGTTGAGTCAATCACTTTCCATTTGTCGGTATTATGGTACCATGAAAGGTTATAAGTCGAACAGAGGTCATTTGGTCGCTCAAATCCTTGTATTCTCGGATTGCACGCAAATTGGCCTCCTATTGAGCCTACAACGTACAAACGAGTTTTCCTTCTTCGTTAAACACAATTGAACTTTTTTGTTGTGTCACAAGTGTTCCATTTGTTATTATTACGCTAGCACGTGAGGTTAGAAGTCATGCGCGGGTCATTTGTCACTCAAATCCTTGTATTCTCGGATTGCACGCAAATCGAACTCCAATTGAGCCTACAATGTACATACGAGTTTTCCTTCTTCGTTAAGCACAACCAAACTTGTTTGTTGAGTCAATCATGTTCCATTTTTCATTAATATTGTAACACACAAGGTTAGAAGTTAAATGAATGTAATTTGGTCACTCAAATCCTTGTATTCTCGGATTGCACTTAAACTGTCTTCCAATTGAGCCTACAACGTACAAACGAGTTTTCTTAATTTTGTAAGCACAACCTAACTTTGTCGTTGAGTCAATCTCGTTCCATTTGTTGTTATGATGGTACCATGCAAGGTTAGGAGTCAAACGGAGGTCATTTGCTCACTCAAATCCTTGTATTCTGGGATTGCACCGAAATTGGCATCCTATTGAGCCTACAACGTACAAACGAGATTTCTTTTTTTGTTAAACACAATTAAACATGTTTGTTGAGACAACAATGTTCCATTTGTTATTAGTATGGTATCTTGCGAGGTTAGAAGTCAAACAGAGGTCATTTGGTCACTCAAATCCTTGTATTCTCGGATCGCACCCAAATTGTACTCCAATTGAGCCTACAACGTACAAACGAGTTTTTCTTCTTCGTTTAGCCCAACCGTACTTATTTGTTGAGTCAAACATGTTCCATTCGTCGTTATTGTGGTACCACATGAGGTTAGAAGTGAAACAGATGTCATTTGGTCACTCAAATCCTTGTATTCTCGGATTGCACCCAAATTGAACCCCAATTGGGCCTACAACGTACAAACGAGTTTTCCTTGTTCGTTAAGCACAATCGAACTTACTTGTTGAGTCAAACATGTTTCTTTTGTCATTATTATATTTCCACATGAGGTTATAAGTCAAACGGAGGTCATTTGGTCACTCAAATCCTTGTATTCTCAGATTGCACTCAAATTGGCCTTCAATTGAGCCTAGAACGTACAAACGAGTTTTACATCTTCGTTAACACACAACCGAACTTTTCCTTGAGTCGAACATGTTACATTTGTCATTTTTATTGTACCACATGAGGTTAGAAGTCAAACGGAGGTCATTTGGACACTCGAATACTTGTATTATCTGATTCCACCCAAATTGGCCTCCAATTGATCCTACAACGTTCAAACTAGTTTTCCTTCTTCGTTAAGCACTAACAAAATTTTTTGTTGAGTCAAACATGTTTCCTTTGTCATTATTATGGTACCTCGTGAGGTTAGAAGTCAAACGGAGGTCATTTGGTCACTCAAATCCTTGTATTCTCGAATTGCACCCGAAATGGCCTCCAATTGAGCCTACAAGGTACAAACAAGTTTTCCTTCTTCGTTAAACACCGCCGAATATTTTGTTGAGTCAAACATGTTCCATTTGTCATTCCTATGGTACCACATGAGGCTAGAAGTCAAACAGAGGTCATTTGGTCACTCAAATCCTTGTATTCTCGGATTGCACCCAAAGTGGTCTCCAATTGAGCCTGCAACGTGCATACGAGTTTTCCTTCTTCGTTAAGCACAACCGAACTTGTTTGTTAAGTCAATAATGTTCCATTTTTGATTATAATTGTACCACGCATGGTTAAAAGTCAAAAGAATGGAATTTGGTCACTCAAATCCCTGTATTCTCGGATTGCACCCAAACTGTCTTCCAATTGAGCCTACAATGTACAAACGAGTTTTCTTAATTTGTAAAGCACAACCGATTTTTTTTGTTCAGTGAATCACGTTAATTTTTTCATTATTATGGTACCACGCAAGGTTAGAAGTCAAACGGAGGCCATTTGGTTACTCAAATCCTTGTATTCTTGGATTGCGCCCAAATTGGCCTCCAATTGAGCCTATAACGTACAAACGAGTTTTCTAAATTCGTTAAACATATTCGAATTTCTTTGTTGTGTCAAACATGTTCCATTTGTCATTATTATGCCAGCGCGCAAGGCTAGAAGTCAAACAGAGGTCATTTGGTCACTCAAATCCTTGTATTCTCGGATTCCACCCAAATTGGCCTCAAATTGAGACTACAACGTACAAACTTGTTTTCCTTCTTCGTTAAGCAAAATCCAACTTGATTATTGTGTCAATCATGTTCCATGTTTCATTATTATGGTACCACATTAGGTTAGAAGTCAAACGGAGGTCATTTGGTCACTCAAATCCTTGTATTTTCGGATTGCACGCAAATTGGTCTCCAATTGAGCCTACAAAGTACAAACGAGTTTTCCTTCTTCGTTAAGCACTACCGAACTTGTTTTTAGAGTCAAACATGTTTATTTTGTCGTTATTTTGGTACCACATGAGGTTAGAAGTCAAACATAGTCCATTTGGTTAATCAAATATTTGTATTCTCGGATTGCACCCAAACTGTCTTCCAATTGAGCCTACAACGTACAAACGAGTTTTCTTTATATGTTAAGCACAACCGAACTTTTTTGTTGAGTCAATCACATTCCATTTGTCGTTATTATGGTACCATGCAAGGTTATAAGTCAAACGGAGGTCATTTGGTCACTCAAATCCTTGTATTCTCGGATTGCACGCATATTGGCCTCCAATTGAGCCTACAACGTACAAACGAGTTTTCCTTCTTCGTTAAGCACTACCAAACTTGTTTGTTGAGTCAAACATGTTTATTTTGTCGTTATTTTGGTACCACATGAGGTTAGAAGGAAAACATAGTCCATTTGGTCAATTAAATATTTGTATTCTCGGATTGCATCCAAATTGGCTTTCAATTGAGCATACAACGTACAAACGAGTTTTCCTTCGTCATTAAGGACAACCGAATTGGTTTCCTGAGTCAAACATGTTCCATTTGTCATTGTTATGGTCAAACTCAAGGTTAGAAGTCAAACGAAGCCCATTTAGTCAATCAAATCCTTGTATTCTCGGATTGCACCCAAACTGTCTTCCAATTGAGCCTACAACGTACAAACGAGTTTTCTTTATATGTTAAGCACAACCGAACTTTTTTGTTGAGTCAATCACTTTCCATTTGTCGGTATTATGGTACCATGAAAGGTTATAAGTCGAACGGAGGTCATTTGGTCGCTCAAATCCTTGTATTCTCGGATTGCACGTAAATTGGCCTCCTATTGAGCCTACAACGTACAAACGAGTTTTCCTTCTTCGTTAAACACAATTGAACTTTTTTGTTGTGTCACAAATGTTCCATTTGTTATTAGTACGCTAGCACGTGAGGTTAGAAGTCATGCGCGGGTCATTTGTCACTCAAATCCTTGTATTCTCGGATTGCACGCAAATCGAACTCCAATTGAGCCTACAATGTACATACGAGTTTTCCTTCTTCGTTAAGCACAACCAAACTTGTTTGTTTAGTCAATCATGTTCCATTTTTCATTAATATTGTAACACACAAGGTTAGAAGTTAAATGAATGTAATTTGGTCACTCAAATCCTTGTATTCTCGGATTGCACTTAAACTGTCTTCCAATTGAGCCTACAACGTACAAACGAGTTTTCTTAATTTTGTAAGCACAACCTGACTTTGTCGTTGAGTCAATCTCGTTCCATTTGTTGTTATGATGGTACCATGCAAGGTTAGGAGTCAAACGGAGGTCATTTGCTCACTCAAATCCTTGTATTATGGGATTGCACCGAAATTGGCATCCTATTGAGCCTACAACGTACAAACGAGATTTCTTTTTTTGTTAAACACAATTGAACTTGTTTGTTGAGACAACAATGTTCCATTTGTTATTAGTATGGTATCTTGCGAGGTTAGAAGTCAAACAGAGGTCATTTGGTCACTCAAATCCTTGTATTCTCGGATTGCACCCAAATTGAACTCCAATTGAGCCTACAACGTACAAACGAGTTTTTCTTCTTCGTTTAGCCCAACCGTACTTATTTGTTGAGTCAAACATGTTCCATTCGTCGTTATTGTGGTACCACATGAGGTTAGAAGTGAAACAGATGTCATTTGGTCACTCAAATCCTTGTATTCTCGGATTGCACCCAAATTGAACCCCAATTGAGCCTTTTTTTTTTTTTTTTTGAAAAGCAAGCACGGGGTGTAAATGGGCTCCCCAGACCACAGAAAGAAATAAAATAAAACAAGGTTACAAGGATACAAGGTTACAATCTCATATACTTTTTACCACTAGCATCCTCAAAAATAATCTTTTTCAAGTCCTCCGCAAACGAGCTTGGAGTAACATCTATAAAGGAAGAACTTGGCATAAGTGAGGCCAATCTATCTGCTGCCCTATTAGTTTCTCTATAGACATGCATCACATTGCACCATTCGAACATCTTCAGCATATCTTTGATTCTTCTAGTGACATGCTTTGCTTCCCAAGGCGGATTCTTATTCGATCTGATATATTTGACAGCCAAAGCAGAATCTATGCATACATTAGCTTTTGAATGATTTCCCAGCAGAGCCATCTTGAGGCCAATTTCTATTCCCTGCATCTCATGCCTGAGCACAGTTTTCCCTGCATTAGACCCTGCACCTGCTGCTAGAACCGTCCCCAGATGATCCCTAATTATAGCACCGTAGCCTCCTCTCCTGTCCTTAAGAGAACCATCTGAATTGATAGTAATCCACCCTAGTTCCGGCCTGTGCCATTGATGCCAAGTGCTGATCTTCAGCTTGTACCGGATGTCTATGTTCCATCTGTGGAAGAACTGTCTAGTGTACGGACTGTCCTCGACCTCTATTTCCAGGACTGTCAGCCTAAGCCTAACAGCCTCTCGGATTGTTGAACAAAGCCGCAACACTGCTGTCTCCGTGCCATCAAATAACCGGCTATTTCTTTCTAACCAAATATGATAGATTGTTGCGTTGAGGACCAATTTTTTTGCAACAGATTCCGGACTGTTTCCACTGAATCTCTGGACACACCACTGAATCTCTGCTGCTAATTCCAGGGGATGATGATGAAAACCCATATGATTCAGCATGTAAACCCAAACTTGTTTAGAATAACAGCATCTGAAAAATAAATGATCTTCATTCTCCCTTTCTAAATGGCATAGGCAGCATATCGAAGTAGGGACGGTGCCCCATTCACATAGCTTGTCTTGAGTTTTTAATCTTCTTTTCAAGGCCAGCCAGCTAATGAAACTGTGCCTGGGAATACGACCTTTAAACCAAACCAAATCTGTCCAGGGAATGATTACATCAGAATTCCTGATTGCATTATATGCACTTTTGCTAGAGAATTCCCCATTTTTGCCCCCCTTCCACACAATCGCATCTGAGCAGCTGCAGTCCTTCTCCACTGAGTCTAGTTCCTCATATATTCCTGTAATAGAAACCCGAACATTTTCTTTAACAAACCACTGTCCTTCTCTAATTATATCACTGACCTTTGCCTTCTTATTTAGAATAGAGTTATAAGTCAGAGTTGGAGGAAATCTGTCCATGAGAATGCCTTGGGGGTGCCAAGGATCCTTCCAGAAATAAGTATCTCTACCATTTCCTATCACACAAGTGATCATATTGTTTGTCAATTTCCTGCAGTTCAAGATGCTCCTCCAACACCATGAAGCTCCTTGAGGGATACCCATTAACCAGAAGTCTTTTCCCCTGATTAGGTTTCTATGAATCCATTGAACCCATAGAGTGTCTTTTTTAGAGACAATGTTCCAAATATATCTAGTCATGGCTGCCAGGTTTGCTGTTTGGATGCATCGCACTCCTAGACCTCCTTCTTTATACGGGGTTGTAACTTTGCTCCAACTGACTAGCGGAACTTTCAGGAACTGGTCTGATGCTGACCATAAGAAGTTCCTAAGAACTGATCTTATTTCATTTATGGCTGCTCTAGGAAGGACATAACATGAGCTCCAAAACACATTCATACTTCCAAGGACTGCCTTGATGAGAGTAAGCCTACCAGCATAAGATAAAGTCCTGTTTTTCCATGAATTAACTCTCTTCCTGATTCTCTCTATCAGAGGGAAACAGTTTAGGTAAGATAATCTGGAAGAAATCAGCGGCAGACCCAAGTACTTAACAGGAAGATCAGCTTCTTTGAATTGCAGAATAGTAGTGATAGGTCCCCTATCTCCATTTGGAATTCCTGATGTAAATAAACTGCTCTTGTTGCAATTAACTGTAAGGCCCGTACATCGTTTGAAATTAACCATAACCTGAGCAAGGGCAGTGGCTGATTGATAATCCCCATGGAAGAAAGCAATTATATCATCAGCAAAACTCAAGTGCGTAATAAGAGGATCTTTGCATTTGAGATGCAATTTGTAGTTTCCTTGAACAACTTGATCCTTTAGAAGCACGTTTAACATTTCCATCATCAATACAAATATGTAAGGCGGTATCGAACACCCTTGACGGATATCCCTAGTGGCTTTAATAAATCCCTTCGGAGAGCCGTTCACTAGGATGGAGTACTTAGGAGTCGAAATACAAGTGTAGACCCAATGAATAAACTGCTGGGGAATTGAAGCTTTCTAAGCATATGTGTAATAGATTCCCATCTTATAGTATCATAGGCCTTGCGAAGATCTATTTTTGCCGCACATCGAGGAGGACCTTTGTCTTTGTGGTAGTTCCGAACAAGTTCGTGAGCTAACATAATATTGTCCTGAATACATCTTCCCTTGATGAAAGCAGATTGATTTTGGACTGACCAATCTTGCACCACTGTACTCATTCTATTTTTCATGATTT
>QNQO01003286.1:0-66756 GCA_003290165.1 Berberis thunbergii | reverse complement strand
TCTTCCTTCTTTTTTTTTTTTTCTTTTTCTTTTGTTCCAGGGAGCAGATTCCCCATCGTCTCTTCGCTCCAGTGAGATTCATCGAGTTTGTCGAATTTCTTCCCCCAAATCTCATCTCTCCTCATTTTCTTCTTTTTTCTCCCTCTCCTTCTTGTTTTGTTTTTTCATTGAGAAAAATGAAATTTATGATGTTGTGTGGGTTTTGTGTGTTGGCTTGTTTGATTGGTTTCCATACCTCCGATCAGCCATTGAGGGCCCTTGGTGGCGTCATTTGGAGCCTGTAGACCCGACATGCAAGGATGATTTCGGGGTTGGCCGGTTTTTTCAAAAAAATTAGGGTGCATGTTCGTTTTGAGGGTTCTTCGACGTGAATCCTGGCTTTGGGTGCGTGGGTGAGCCTTCCATTCATGACTTCGAGTGTTCTTAGACCATTCCGGGCTGTTGTGCGGTTTGGAGGTGATCAACCAGAGTAGGGAGGGTTTTGGCGAGTTTTCGCCAAACTTTGGGTCTCGGCGGGGTGTTTGCCAAATTTATTGCCTGTAAATTTTCTTTCTGTCACGCGCCGCTTGTAATTTATTTATTTTTCCAGTTTTCGGCTAGTTTGCTCACCTTCGAGTCCGCCTTACAGTTTTAGAAATTTTGTGGTCCGCATTCGTTGTTTTGCGAGTTAGGAGCTTCGATCGGTAGGAATTGGGTTTTGAAAACCCATTCCGCTCAGGTGAGTAGAATTATAATATTATTTTGAGAAATAATTATTTGAAATCCTGAATTTAATTTTTACATTATACCGTCGATTGTGTATAATTGAATCCAAATCCGAAATTTGGGTTTTCAGATATTTCGATGATTGTGTTGGTTATTTGTGAATGAATTATGTATTGGGTTTCCTGAAAGCATGATATACTTGAATGAAATCGAATAGTGAATGAATTTTGGGTGTGATTAGGCTTTGGTATAATGACATTGGATTTATATGCTTAGTTTTCGAGTTTGCATAGTATGTCATTTACCGTGAATTGCCGAGTCTTGAGCATGTATGATAATCGACTCGAATAAATTTATCGTGGTGAATTGGGTCATTTTAGGACCCTGGCATAGTCGTGATTTTATAAAAATTGCCGAATGATTATGATTGCACGTCTGTTACCTTTGATTATGTACTGACTCGTCATTTTGTGCATGTGATATTAGTATAAGTGTCTTGACCCCCGCTATAAATGACTGTTGTGTCGATGCTTAGGAGCTTGCGCGCATCGTGAGTTGGATGGTGCTCGAGATGACTTGTAACACCCCTAAATTTCATAAAGATAATTTATTTTATTTTTAATTAAATAAAATAGGGTTACATTTAATTGAATGTGAATTTTCGGAAATTTAGAGTTTTATTTGGTGAGTTTAGAAGGTGGGTGCTTTCAGAAGTCCAGTGGGGGCGAATAGCCACCCCACACTATATAAACGAAACCCTTCCTTCTTTTCTTCTCTTGTGGCAACAGGAAGAGTTCTTCCTCTTTTTTTCCTTTTTCTTCTTTTCTTTCTTCTTTCGATGGCGGCGATGGGGAATGGCGATTTCAGCCCCTCGCTTCACTATCTCCAAAACCTGCAGATTCGAATTGCTTTTTCACTTTCTTCTTCTCAAATGAACTCAAACAACATCACCCCAACCTGGCTTCTCCTTCTCAAACTATTTCTTCTTCGTCTTCGCATCTTCCTGCAATGAGCCAGAGAAGGGACAGTGGGTCTTATAGGGTTGATTGATCTAAATGATGGAGATTTAAAGGAAATGGATGATGTCGATGGACTGTCACGGGCCAAGTGGATCATGCTCTTGTCAGATTAGGCATTGGTTTAGCAACATTGGAAGAAGGCATTTGGCGGGGAAGATTCACGTGAGTTTATTTTCATCATCTTCTTATAATTTTTATTGATTTGGTTATTGTTAGATTGGGTTATTTTGACATAGCACTTAGAGTTTTTTCTCATTTTTCCTTTTTAGTTTTTGGTATGAATTGAGAATGTTGAGTGATGATGACCCCCATTTCTCTTGTTTTGTGTATTTATGATGTTTGTTTGAGTTCTTTGCTTCATTTTAGTTGTGTTTGGTAGTAATTTGCAACCACTTTGATGATGGAACTCTTTTGTTTAAACCCCTTTGATTATTGAAGTTTTTGTGAAACCTCATTGATGATTGAAACTCTGTATGTGAAATCCTGATATCGAGTGGACAAGACGAGAATGTTTCATTTTTCACAAGTGTGCTCAAGGAGCACTATTCATTGATGAATTTTGAAACCAAAAAGGCCTTAACTTGACTGGCTAAACTGTAAGGGGACGAACTTCTGGGAAATGGAAGTCGTTGGTTTGACATGTCCAGTCTTAGATATCCCCACCATTTCAGTGGGAGATTCCCATGGCTACCATAAGATATTTAAAGCATTTGGTCTCTTAAGAAGGGATGAGCAGGGAACCAGAAAATGGTATTATCCTGTCAACTTGATAATTGGCCTTCGATGTGGTTGCTCTACAAATAGCTCTCACTAAGCCCTTAGATTTGTTAGGTTATATCTGTCAAGAGCAACTCTTACTGTTGTCCCAGCAAATCTGATAGATCACTGGATGACCCAAATACGTAAGCATGTCAGACCTGGACAGTTGCGTGTTGTGTTTGGACTGATCACGAAAAGCACTCAGCTCATAACTTGGCATGGGACTATGATGCTGTCATAACAACTTTCAACCGTTTAAGTGCAGAATGGAGACCTCGTAAAAAGAGTATCTTGAAGCAAGTGCACTGGCTTAGAGTAATGCTTGATGAAGGGCACACACTTGGTTCAAGTCTTAGCTTCACAAACAAATTGCAAATGGCTATTTCATTGACAGCCTCAACAGATGGCTGTTACAGGGACACCAACTCCCAATACTCCCAACAGCCAAGTTTCTCACCTTCAACCCTTATTTAAATTTCTTCACGAGGAAGCTTATGGACAAAATCAGAAGTCATGGGAGGCTGGTATACTTAGGCCATTTGAGGCAAATATGGAAAAAGAGAGCTCCTTGCCCAATCCTCGTATAAATGTTCATCAGCTTTCCTTGGCCTTCAATTATAGTACATTGGTGTGGCACTCACCTTACTGCAGCTACTGAGTTGTTGCATGACATTGTGTACATTCAAAAATGATATATTGGTACTATTAGTTGTTGTTGTTAAAATCCAAGTGGCTGATGCCGGTGATTCAGGCTGATTTTGATCTCCCTCAAATGTAACTATGGTTAATGTGAATCACTTCACTCACATTACCTTGCGAGTGCTCATGGGGACAGACCCGCCCAAAGATATTTAAGGTCTTGAAAGCAAGCACAGCTGAGTTCCCAGCCCCTTACTGGGCAGTGTTTCATACGCTATGCTGCAGTATCCAGGAAGGTCTATCAACCCCCTCGCATCCACCCTCATACAGCGGAGCTCCTTTTCCTACTCACAGGTTCTCTTGAGGTGGGTAGATGCTTAATTCTACCCAATGTAGCCAATTGTCCTAAACCCTTAGCCTGTTTGCAAGCCCCTATATAGCCTTAAGGAAGAACTGCAAAACACGATTTAAAGAGGCAATGTCACGCCCCGTCATTAAGCAGGCGTCATGTAGTTGGACTGGTTTTGTATAGGTTCTACCAGGGTTTTGATTGCAGTTTTGAGTAAGTACAGTATCATGCTATATACCAAATTTTTATGTTTGAGTCTAGTTTTTAAAGGATCTTACGGTATCATAATCTGAGTTTTGTACAAGAAGATATACTCATTTTAGTGACAATAGGTAAATCAGCCGAAGGCTGACAGATGGTCTGCTTCGTTTATAAAATATGTATTATTATAGACATAATCATGGGGTATGCCTTATATGGTTGGAAACCTTTTAGTGTCTACTTTTCATTGTCGCAAACGGTATGCAATTTGGGGTTCTAACGTGAGAGTTATGTACATTTGAGTGATGATTGGTCAAGTTATCCGGTTAGGACAGCTTGTTCATTTTGGTGTAGTTGGCAAGGTTATTTGTTTGACTGTTTTGAGATGGGAATATAGTTATTTAGGGTCTGCCTTGGGTTGTCCTAAGTTGCATTTGATGTAAAGAAAAATATTGTTTTGTCTTGGTTAAACTACGGTTATTAGCTCAAAACTATGTTTTGCATACTCCAAGTTAATAGTGATGCTTGATATGTGAATGGTTGATGAATATTAATGCATTGTGATAAATTTGGAGAATTTTATTATTATGCATATTGACTTGTTTATGCATTATGAAGAATTTGGATATTTGAATCAAGGAATGACTTGATTGCCATGTTGTTTATAAAGCATGATTGATGTATATGCTATGTTTTCCCCAAAAATGTGGGTGGATACGATTGTGAATCGACTTATGTATGACAAAATGTCATTGTGGAGGAATTCTGATTTATCAAAAATAAATGATATTGGTAAACCTTGATTTCTGAAAATATAAACCACTTGAACTTGTATCACTTAGAACTACCACACCTCTTTTGTTTATTATTTTTCCTCTCTTACTAGAGAAAATAAATGACCAGTGGGTCGTCTTGCAGAGTTGGGGCACCCATTTCTTACTAGAGAAACTAAAATAACCTTCGGGTTAGTCTTGCGAAAATGTGGTGAATTTGTATGCCTAAAATAAGCTTTGATATTTATCCGTCAAAAATGTGACGTGAGTTTATGCGCATTGATGGCCCAAGGGTGGCTTTTGGTACTCATATAGTTAGGAGTATCCGCGATGCATGCATGTATGTGATGTCCCCACTTGGGCATGGATGACGGAGTAGTCCTCCTTCATATGAGAGAAGCATACGGGCATGTATGTTCGGCATAGAGGTGGTGCGAATGTGGTATCGTCTAAGTGATCAATCAGTTAAAAAGATGAATCAAATTCAAATAAAAATGAATAAAGTAAGTTTATATTACTTCTAACCATTTTCATGCAAGATGGTAAGTCCACTAATGTTTTTGCAGGTTAGGCTTGCCATAGTCAACTTTTACCAGGTAAGTATAAGTAAATGCAATTATACTTAATTGGAATGATGACATGATTGCCTCGTTGAGGAACTAAATTCTTGGAATTGTGTTTTCTTGCATCACACATTTGCCTCGTTGAGGAACTACCTATTGGTGTGATGGTTTGTTGTTTGTGTTTAGCTTGATGTTTATCACGTGCGATTTTACTGATTTTGGGATGAAGATTTCTCACACAAGCTTTATTGCTGACCCAAGTGAGCTTTTGCTTCTTGGGTACATTCCTTTGGGAATGTAGCTGTTTAGCTTTTCAGGTTTAGAGACTTTTGAGCATCATTACGGGAGTTTCGCTAGTGGGGCTAGCGACGTCAGTTTTTCCTGGTTTGAGTTTTGTATAAATTTTAGTTTGTTCCTATTTTCTGAACTATATTTTTGTCATTGCTGCTAAATGTTTCTGTTGTTATTAAATTTCACGTCCCGAGTTTTGGGGAAACGGATAATCCTACGTGGATTCTAGGATTTCATTTTCTTCGAAAATCGGGGCGTGACATGACTCGCACCAGACATTGTGGACGCTATTGCATGTGGCAAGCTTGCTGAGGTGCGGTGAGCTCCCGCACACACTTGCCAATATAGAGTGTAGTAGGACGGGTCCCAGAGGACGTGCTTTGGAGATTACTCGCTTTCCCTCCCAGCGCGCTTGAGTTTGATTGTGTTAGGTTGGCCGTGTTAGGCCAGTCGTTCGGGATGTTTGAGTTTGTATCCTGGTAGGTGGCACCCCATTAGGATACAAACAAGCTCGAAGTGGTACTGGTTCACGTTGTGGGATGTGTCTGGTGAGACACATTCATAGGGTGTGCAGATACCTACGATATGAGACACTTATACAAAATTTTTGGTTTCGACTTGATTGTTATACCTAGGAGACTAGGAAGAACTATGAGATTGTCTTTATTTTCATTGCTTGATATTTACCATGTTTGAATCACATGTAATGATCGGCATATATCCTAAACTTGTAGTTATTGTTGAATCTGAAATGCTTGTGTTGTTGCCTGAACTTAGAAATATTATCTTTAAAGACACGGTGTGATTTAAACTTTAGAACTTGTTACTTATCCTTTATTATCTGGCATGAATTTTCCTGTATAGTATTCTGTTATTTGTATTTAGTTCGCTCACACCAACTAGCTTTGTATTTTGCTAACCCCGCATGGAGTGTGCTTCTATTGGAGTGCAAATAGTGTTGGCGTTCCTGCTGAACGTGGCGCGTAGGCCCCGTTTTCCGTTGTAGGCGCGTTTTGTGGTGTTTGGTTGTGTCCACCCTATACGGGTATGTTTTGCTTTTTCCGTGTTATCAGGTGTACTATAT
Organism: Berberis thunbergii; assembly: GCA_003290165.1. Classification (NCBI taxonomy): domain Eukaryota; kingdom Viridiplantae; phylum Streptophyta; class Magnoliopsida; order Ranunculales; family Berberidaceae; genus Berberis; species Berberis thunbergii. Next base: position 60,373 of record QNQO01003286.1, on the reverse strand, counting down.
TGCTATACTAGATGCTTGTATATTGGTTAGTCTTTATGACTCTGGCGAGGCAAATCAAATATACTTATTTTGTTCAAATTTTATCGTAGTTTTTATTTTCGTTTCATTCTCGTATCAAGAATGTGTTATATTATGATGTTGTGGCCGGTTACGATCTGCCTGTATTACGGATTAGTTAACACATCGGCACGCTGCGACTCCCGTGGCGGGTCGGGGCGTGATAAAGTTTGGTATCAGAGCCTGACCTAGCCGAAAGTATGCCACGTGGAGGTGGGCCCTCGGGCATAGTAGACGTTGTGCCTGTGTGGCCAACGAGGTTGTTGGGCCTTAAGGGGGGTGGATTGTGAGACCCTAAGTGGGCGGACCTGAGGTGAGGGTTGGAGCCCAAGATGCCCAAAAGGCCCAATAGGCCGAGAGGGGTTGCACGAGCTACAAGGGGAATCATAGTCCCATATCGCCTGGGTAGGGGAGGAGGATGATCCTTATATGTGCAGGGTCAGCTCCCCATTGTATCGAGGCCTTTTAAAGTCGTGAGGGCCGGATGGTAGCCCAAAGCGGACAACATTGGTACAGTGCGGGAAGGGGGTCGTCACAAAGCGGGAGGAGGTAAAATGGGTCGTTGAACGGTGGCAACTGGAGGTCGCGGTTGATGATAGGCTTGGCCAAGTTTTGGAGGCGGAGGAGCACTCACACTATGCAGCCCTAATGGGTGCAGTGGACTTTGATGCGTCAGGCAATAGGCCATTAATCTCGTCCGAGGTTATTCAAGGTAGACTAGAGCTTCTGGAGCTGATTAAAGGAGAGCACCCCAGTATTGACCTTGATTTTGCTCGCTACAGGAGGGTTTCCTTTGGGCTGATTAATCAACGGGAGTGCTTTGGTACCGCGAGACTAACTGATGAGGAGGACGTTTCTCCTTAAATTAATTGTAACGTCCCTTCCTGGACGAACAATATATAGATATATTTTTGGAATGAAACCGTTATTTTTCCCCATATTGTCGTGTTTACTTTAGTTGCTTCGAAGACTGTAGAATTTGTACTCGAAATACATTGTTGCTTTAGGTCGATATTGTTGACCTTGTGACAGATTAGGGGTTAACTAACAGAAATCGTTGTTGGTCAAGGGTTGACCAGGCTCCCTAGGTCATTGTCTGTAATGACTTCCTAAGTCATTGGCGGACAAGCGCCATCTATGCTTTTATTCCTTTGGCCGTTGCTGCTCACGCGGGGCGGACTAAGCGTTGGGCACCAGAAGTTGTCATCATCAGTCACGAACTGACTAAGCTTACCTAGTAAGTTCAGTGATCATTGTCTATGTTGAGAGCAATGATCCCTTGGCAAGTCGTCATCATCAGCAGACAAGCACTGACTAGACTCCCACTTCTTCAACTGTCATGGCCCGCGTGCAGCGGACTAGAATTTGGGCACCAGTCATCAGTCGAGAACTGACTAAGCTTACCTAGCAAGTTCAGTGATCATTGATTGTTTTGAGAGCAATGATCCCTTGGCGAGTCATCGTCATCAGCGAACAAGCACTAACTAGACTCCCATTTCCTAAACCGTCATGGTCGCGCGTAAAGGACTAGGCCTTAGGCACCAAAAATTGTATTCATCAATCGCGAACTGACTAAGCTTACCTAGCAAGTTCGTCGATCATTGTCTGTTTTTAGATAAATGATCCCTTGGAGAGTCGACGTCATCAGCGAACAAGCGTTGACTAGACTCCCACTTCCTCTGCCGTCGTGGGTTGCGCGCAGCAAACTAGCTTTGGGCACCTGAAGTCGTCGTCATCAGTTGTGAACTGACTAAGCTTACCTGGAAAGTTTAGCAATCATTGTTTGTTTTGAGAACAATGATCCCTTGGCAAGTCACCATCATCAGCGGACGAGCACTGACTACACTCCCACTTCCTAGACCATCACGATCTGCTAAGCAAACTAGGTGTTGGGTGATACCAAAAGTCGTCGTCATCAGCTTAGGCTGACTAGGCTTGCCCAGTTGGAAAGGGGTTCTGCCCGTTTGAAGGCGTGAGAACCCATGTTTGCTAGTGTCGCGCACTGTGCAGACAACATCACCTTAAAACAAACAACGATCCGTAGGTATGGTCTGTCCATCAAGGCTGCTTTGGATTTGCGCTCGTGCCTAGCATGTAGCAGAATATTGTTTGAATGGTGGGCCGAGTGGAACAAGCCTTAGGATCCGCAAAGAAAGAGTTAGGGTTTCCTGTTCGATTGCGCTACGTGTGTAACATAAATCACAAGGTGACACGTGTACGGCGTAAACTGCGAGAGTGTTGAGTACTGGTCACACCCCCTGAATTGATGGGGTTGCTTACAGCGCCATTAATTGAGTGAACGTGGTCTACGCACTTTCCTTGGGAATCGTCGTCTCTTCATTTCCCACACGGTATTTTATGCATAGTAAATAATGCATAAGTCTCATTTGGTGAACCATTATGCCTATATAATGGTGTTCTCCAATCATTGTAAGCACTATCTTTCATAGAGCTCATCTCCACACGGACGGCGCCAAACTGATGCAATTGTTTTTCATTCCTTGCTTTGACCTAGTCCTGCTGACTTGCACAAGTAACACACGTGAGCAATAGACCACTGTTGTGGTGGTCGATGGCACTCCAATGCTAAAGTCAGACAAGGATTTGAGGAAGGCGTAATACTGTAAAAAAGGAATTTGTAGCGTACCTTAGTTTACCAACCTCATGTCTTAATTATAGTGCAAGGAGTCTTGTAACTACCAGGCCATCGAGGGCGTAGTTTAGGAAGGAGATATTTGTGGGGATCCTTTTCTAATTAGGAGTCGTGCTGTAGGAAGGAAATTTCATGTTACCCTTGTGCTCCTAGATACGCGGGAGATAGTTCCCAATACGAGAACAATCCGTAGAAGAGAGTTTTCCTATGTGGAATGTACTCTAGTATTTGCTTCCTAGTTGGAAGCAGGTATCTATTGTAGTTGCCCGTCTGAAGCTGATCCTCGAGATACTTGCCTTAGTAGGACTTACAGGTATTGAGGATAATTGTGAGACGTGCGGGCCTAGCATACTGTAAGAGTTCGGGTTCATCTAGCGAACTGGATTGGGTGGGGCTTAGAACTACTTGGGCTGGATCAACGTTGGGCTGAGTTGGGCCCGTAATTCCTCGAAATCATCATGACACGTTTCTGGCTCAAGGGCGTGACCGTTTTTATGTATTATTAGTTAGTATTTTCAATATTAAAACACATTCAAACAAATACCATGAACGACATATTTTGGAATATCAAAGTTTGGGGAAGATTAATTATGGCAGTTTTATTTCCTAATTGTTTAAATTTTAACCAAATTTGACCTATTGTCACGACTCACCTTCTATCGTGCCAATGACACGGGCAATACATCTATCTTACAAATCAGAATGGCATTTGAGATAAAAGAATGCCAAGATTAAATGTTTGGAAAGATGTTGATGGTGGAGATTCATTATCAACAATGAAATTTTTGTAAATAAGTAGCAAGTAGAAGGGCAAAGAAAATGGACAAAAAGGTTAAAAAAAAATTAATAAAAAATAAAAATAAAAAAAATTGGGTGAATGCATATGGGGCGAAGAGATAAATTTTGTGTTTTTTTTAATGTAATTCGTCATAGTTATCTACTTAGTTATCAGATTTTAGTAAATTTGGTATGGTTGAAACGCATTTTTGAATATCGTTCCAATGAAACCAATCATTAATACAAACGGTTAAATTTTAAAACCAATCATTAATACAAATGCTTAAAGTTTTAAATATGTATTTCAAGTTGTATGCATTTTTTTCAAATAAAAGAACAATAATCTATTGCAATTCACATCATGAGTATTTTCAATATTAAGACACATTCAAACAAAGACCATGAATTTCATTTTTAGAAAATCAAAGTTTGAGAGGATTAATTGTGGCGATTTTATTTCCTAATTGTTTAAAATTCTAACCGAGTTTAACCTATTCCCATACTCACCTTATATCGTGCCAATGACACGTGCAATACACTATCTTATAAATCAGAATGGTGTTTGAGATAAAAGACAGTCGCTATTGAAAGTTTTGAAAAATGTTGATGGTGAAGATTCATTATCAACAATAACAATTTTGTAAATAAGTTGCAAGTAGAAAGACAAGAAAATGGACAAAAAGGTATTAAAAAAAAAGTTTGTGGAATGCATATGTGACAGAGAAATAAATTTTGTGTTTTTAAATGTAAATCGTCATAGTTATCTACTTAGTTGTCGAATTTTAGTAAACTTGGTATGATTGAAATGTATTTTTGAATATATTTCCAATGAAACCAATCCTTAATACAAACACTTAAATTTTAAAACCAATCATTATTACAAATGCTTACAGTTTTAAATATGTATTTCACGTTTTACGGATTATTTCAAAAAAAATAACAATAATCTAATGCAATTCACGTCATAAGTATTTTCAATATTAAGATACATTCAAGCAAAGGCCATGAACTTCATATTTCGGAAAATCAAAGTTTGTGGAAGGTTAATTGTGACGGTTTTAAAATAAGTTTTCTTCCTAATTTAACAGAGTTTGACCTATTGCCACGACCCACCTTCTATCGTGCAAATGAAACGGTCAATACATCTATATTACAAATCATAATGGTGTTTGAGGTTGGAGATTTACCCAATCATAAAGCTCTAACAGATCACATAGAGGCGAAAGATGAGGGTGTTTGGTTGAAATTTTATGTTTGCATACTGAAATACCCCTGCCCAAAGCTAAAAATTTTCCTCCTATCACACATATTTTTGTAACCATAAGCAAAACAATTTGAGTGCCGAAGGCACGGGGAATACCCTAGTATCTATATTACAAAACAAAATGGTATTTTTGGTTGGAGATAAAGACGGCTCAGATTTACCCAAATATAAGAATCTAACGAATCATATAGAACTTAAAGCACTAAGAGTGCATGGGTTCGATTCTCATACCCAACATTTTGATATTTATTTATTTATTTTCAATTATTGATGGTGCTAATTAGGCGTGTAAATATGAAGGATAAAAACTTAAGGTGATCATGTTTTGACAAGTTTTAAACTTTTATCGTGCCAACGGCACAGGGAATACCCTAGTATATATACAAATCAGAATGGTGTTTTAAGGAATTGAAGATAAAAGATAGTTAGGATTGAAAGTTAGGAAATATGTTGAGGGTTGAGATTTATTTCCTATAATAGCATGTTTGTGAATATAACACAACTATAAGGGCAAAGAAAATGAAAAATTGTCAAAAAAAAAAGTTTGTGGAATATACATGTGGAGGGGAGAGAAAATTTTGTGTGCTTTTCTTCAAAATTAAAATACTCATAACTATTTACTTGGTTGTCAAATTTTGGTAAACTTTATGCATGGCGGAGCGGTGAAGTGAGGCGTCCGCCTCAAACCACCTCACGCCTCACCGCCTTGGGCCGCCTCAGTCCATTTACAGCTTAAAAACCAAAAGCCTATTGCAGCCCACTTGTCTTTTAAGGTTAAGAGTGGGGTATTTAGAGTTTAGATAAGGAGAACGACTCCTTGGGGGCTATTGTTGTTGTTGTGTGTGTTCTTTTCCTTCTAATCAGGTTCATCTCCTTCAAATTAGGTGTTGCCTCTTTCATATCAGGATGTTTCCTCTCTTTTTCTTCCTCCTTCCTCTTTTCACTCTTCTTCCTATGTTTTTTTATACGATCTGTTCTGCAGCTTCTGCTGTGTTTTTTTTTTATATGATCTGTTCTACTGCCTTTTTTATATGATTTGTTCACCTCCTTTTTTAATGATCTGTTATGTTTTTTTTATATGATATGTTCTGCTCCTTTTTTTATATGATCTGTTCTGCTGCGTTTTTTTCTTTACAATAAACAATAATAAGTAATATTTTAGTGTATGGATCATAATATTTTAGCATATGGATCAAAATTTGGTGCAAATTTCTAAAGTTAAACCAATGAGACTTGTTGGGCGATGCCTCACCAAATTGCAATTTTCCAAACAGTGTTTGTTTCAAATTCAACCATTAATTTTCCAAACACTGTTTCAAATTTCCAAAGTTAAACCAATGAGAAGTTGATGAACTAGTTTACATTATTATTTGATGTTTTTCTTGTTTGTTTGTTTTTTAGCGATTTAGTGGATATGCAAGTTAAGTACACTTATGTAGTGCATCTTTTTGCTATGCTATGCAACTTTATTATGTTTCCATTTCAATTCTAAATAGTTGTATGACTTTTTTTACATATTGGCATATGCAAATTATCAAAATGATGATGAATAGTACTTATCTAAATGTGTTTCAATTTATTATAATAAAAAATCTTTAAAAAATGTTAAAGACCGCCTCAGTGAAGTGAGGCGTCCGCCTCGCCTACCTCCTCGCTTCTGAGGCGTTTTCAAGCTCATCCGCCTCAACGCCTTAACTACACTGGCTGCAACATCTCTAGCTTCCATGCATGACTCTGCTGAACTCAAACGTGCCCTGGGTCTTAAAAAACTTCTCCTTGAGCACCCTTGGTTTAGCAAACTCTCGCTCCAGCTTGCCCGACAACATGTCAATCTTGGACTGCTCGACCCCCAACTTATCATTAACAACACTTAGCTCATTTTGTGCCAGAAGGAGTTGCTCTTCTGCAGTCTGCACGCTCTTGGCTTTAAAATCAATGTCAACCTCCAACTGGTGACATCGGACAGCCCATTCAAACTCCTTCTTGACTTTCTTGATGTTCAAAGCCTATATTTCAGCCTGTACTTCGGCTGCGGTTTCCTGGGAAAATTGTAACTCACGACGGATAAGGTTCAGTTAATTTTCGAGCCGATCCCTCACGGACACTGCCCCCGTTAGGTCAGACTCAAGCGTTTCCAAGCCATGAAACAATATTTCTTCCATAACTTAACATCGTCAAACAGATTGCCAAAAAAGTTCAGCAATGTCAGCACGCACACAACGTGCTTGTTTATCCGTGGAGAAGTAAGCAGTTGGATCGCTCATGAAGATACTCGGACACCAGCGTCTTTCCCCTAATCAGAATGACGATCATAGTTTTATACCCATTCAACACTAGTTGAATGGGCACAATGCCAAGGTATGCTAGGAACTCTCAAATTTTCTTGATGAAAGGAAAGTGGACGCCCGATTGAAGTATACCTCGGTGAGGACAGATGAACCCTTCTGGAAGGCACAATGGCGTCATATCGGTGTCCAAAGTGAAGAACACCAGATCATCATGAATCTCATATGTTTCATGAAGGACTTCTAGACTCGACTCAGAAAGTGACCCCTCCTCAAAGAACTTGCGGCCCTTAGCAAACAATTCATCGGAAAGTTGATTTAGGTCCGCCATGAAAAATCATACAAGCTTTCGATTATGAAAGTTGAGCAAAGTCAAAAGCACAAAATGTGGTACGACAAAACATAGTCTCTGAGATCAAAAGAGTAAAGAAGCTAAACTCCCAGAGATGAGATTTCTATAGAAAACAGAACTCCCACCTTTCTTTCTTTCAAAGCAAACGCACGCCCAATTAATGAAACTCGCCACTAAGGAAACGATTGAGACTCAACATCATGACTGCACAACTGCTTCATGAAATGACTTGGTGGACCGATGAGTTGGCCCACCAACTCGGGGGTGTAGTTGATGATACATCAAATTGTCCTCTGATCAGCATTGTACGCGTATCATGATAATCTTGTCAAACAGACCAAAAGCAGGCTTGATTGCACGCCAATCCAGCAAGGCTCAGACAACATTAAGCCCACTATTGGCAGGATCCAGATCAGACCCAAATTGCAACGCACTACTAAGCCTACGCGGTCAAGCCCAATACTCATAAGCCCTGATAAGGCAAGTATCTGTGGGATTGACCCAAGACAGGCATGCCAACAATACATTGGTTCCGACTAGAAAATAAATACTGGAGTATAAGTTGGGCAAGGAAACTTCCTTGCATGGACAACACTCCGAAAGGGAAACCTCTCCCTCAGATCTAGGAACACGAGTCGTGTAGGAAAACTTCTCTACATGGACAACTCCCAACTAGGAAATGATCTCCAGTAATATTTCTTTCCCTAAACTACTCCACCAAAGACCTAGCCGAACAAGGACTCTCGCACTATAAAAGGGAGATAAGGTTGATGAACAAAAGTACGCTACAAAAAATCCAATGTACAACTTTAAGCCTCTCCTAATCCTTATCTAACTTAAGCATCGAAGTTGCATCAGCCGCCACACTCTGGTGTTTCGCTCACGTGCATTCCCTGTGCAGGTTTAGGTAAAGGCGAGGAATGAGAGCAGAAATCAATAACATAAATACAAATGCTAAAATTTTAAACATATATATATATATGTTATAGCTAAATAACGTATAATGCATTTCATGTCATTAATAGTTTTCAAATAAATGAAACGAGTTGATCATCCCATGAAAAAAAAATGAGACAAACATCTTAATGTACATTTAAAAAAAAATCTTGAACTTCATGTATTGGTGAATATAAAGTTTAGGAGAGAACTCACTATCGACATTTGAATTTTTTCCCAATTGAATCAAATTTTGATCGAGTCTAAGAGTAAAGTTTATATTATATGTTTTTACCTTAAAATAGGCTTGTACATCAAAACTGATTGAGGGTGAAATTGGGGATGATGGAGATCGTGTTAAGTACATGATATTTAGCAAACAAAGTACGTAAAGTGCCAACGGCATGATGAATACCCTAGTATATTTACAAATCAGAATGATGTTTTTAGCGAGAGATAAAATACGGCTGAGATTTAACTAAACAAAAAGATCTAACAACCCTAGACAATATCTCATATTTCAATTTCTCTTAACCCTCACTTACATTTTCTCATCTCTCCTATTTCAATTTCTCATTTTTCAAGTATAAATTTATTATTATTATTATTATTATTATTATTATTATTATTATTATTATTATTATTATTATTATTATTATTATAAACTAAATCTATTTTGATTTGTATACATAAATTTATTTGCCATTGTGTGCAATTTTAAATTTGTTGGGCAACTATGAAATACATTTTGTATTGTGAAATGAGTGGCTTTGTATTGTAACTTTTATATTTTCCAATTGATTTCTTGGGCAAAGTGAGTGTCTTCATAGTGACGCAGGTACAGATGGGTTGGCATATCATGAGGTTTACCAAAAAAAAAATCATATCGTGCCAACAACACGGGGGACACACTAATCTATCTTATAAATCATAAGGGTGTTTCCTATTTGGGAGATAAAAGACGGCTGAAATTTATCCAAACATGAAGATCTAATGGTTGGGACTTAAAGTTACTCTTTATGTCTTACCTTCAGTCAATCCCTAATAAGAGTGCATGGGTTCTGATGTAGTTGATTCCTGCTCTCCTTCCTTGCTACTTACATGGACCTGCACAAGTAGCACACGTGAGCCAAGGACCATCGAGTGGCGGCCGATGGTACTCCAATGCTTAAGTTAGATAAGACTGATGAGAGGCTTAAAACTGTAAATTGGGTTTATGTAGCATACCTTAAGTTCATCGACTTTGTCTCCCTTTTATAGTATATGAGTCCTTGTTCGGCTATGCCTTTGGTGGCGTAATTTAGGAAATAGATCTTGCTGAAGATTTTTTCCTAATTAGGAGTCATCCATGTGAGATAGTTTTCCTACATGACTCGTGTTCCTAAATCAGAGATAGATGTTTCCCTTTCTGAGTGTTGTTCATGCAATGAAGTTTTTTGCCCGACTTATACTCTAGTCTTTGTTTCCTAGTCAGATCCAATGTGTTGTTGGTCTACCACTATTCGGTAGATCTCTCAGATACTTCCCTTAGAGGTCTTACAAGTATTGGGCCTGACCGCGTGACGAGTGGGCTTAATGGCTCATTGCAACTCGAACCCGACTGTCTGAATCCTGCCAATGATGGGCTTAGTGTTGTTTGGGCCTCCTTGATTGTGCATGCAATCGGGTTTGCTTTGTTTTATTGACAAGATCATCGTGACACATATACAGTGTTGATCAGAGGACGGTTTGGTGTATCATCGAGTTCGATTCCTATACCCAAAATTTTGGTATTTATTTATTTTTCTTCAAATGTTGATGGTGGTGATTAGGCATGTAAGTATATTTATTTATCCTACTCAAACATTTAGCATGTGAAGTAATGTTATAGTGGTTAATTCTGTATATTTACAAGGGTATTCTCCGTGTTGTGGGCGCTATCATACGATGTTAAATATTTACACCGCAGCTTATCTTTCGCAGTGCCTCTCAGAGCTTTTACTATGCTGAAAAATCTCTCGGTATGTTTCTGGGGATTTTAGTTCAATATGCTATTGCACCTGATACGTGGGCTTAAACTAAGCCAAATTTAAAAATATTGATTAAAAAACTTACCTATCCTTCAGCGTATAATTAAAAAATCTATGTAAATGAAATAAAGTGAAAATATGAACTTTTTCGCTACTTGACACCGTTGGCATGACCATTCAATTTCTCATATCTTTTTTAGAAATTATTACAGTCGTCCTTGTTTATTAACATTTAATGAAACACAACCACAAAATCCACCTAACCAGATTACAATAATGTGTTTGAAACACGAACTTTTAGATTTGAAATAATAAAGATTTGTAGAGATTATTAGGCTAGAGGAATGGAAAAATGAACATAAAGAGTCGTGCAAGTTGTGCAATGTATATAAAATTGCGTTGTAAAACATATATGAACTGTTCCATGGAGGAAATTAATTGATACCCTTGTCTTCCATATGAAACTCAAATAAATAAGAATAATTAAGGAAGAAATTTAGCATGAGCTCATTTATTCAAATAATAATTAGATATTGCAATAAAAAATTTATCTAATAAATATATATTGTCATTCAAGACATGTATCACTAATCATACCTCAAGGTTACGACACATATACCATTACCACTAAACATATATTTTTGATATCTGTCATGACATTCATCCTTTTAATATCCATTACGGCATTATCTCAACCACAAATTTTTTTTTTTTTTGTAACGGTAGCTTAAACTAAATTCATCACAAATTTTTTTGGAATTTTGGCAGTCTACCTTATCATGTAAATTTAAATGTGTAATTCATCAAATAATAAATATACATAATGAACCACTATAGCATTACTCCACATGCTAAATGTTTAAGTAAGATAGAAAATAAATATATTTATCTATCTTACAAATCAAAAGGGTGTTTTCACTATTTGGGAGATAAAACGGCTGAGATATATTCAAACATGAAGATCTAATACTAAATGATCCGAGAAATTTTTTTTCTATGCCTCAACTAACTCTAATCATCACATACATCTTCTATAATTAATGACATATTTGTAAATACAAAAAGTTAGCTTTTATATCTTACTTTTATGCCTCAACAAACTCTAATCATCACACATATTCTATAATGACATTTGTAATTATAAAAGATATAGAAGGACAAATAAAATGAAAAATTGTGAAAAAGTTGGCGGAATGTATATGTGGAAGGAAGAGAAATTTTTGTTTTTTGTTCTCAAAATTAAAATTATCATAAATATTTACTTGGTTGTTGAATTTTAGTAAACTTTTATCGTTGGAATGCATTTTTAAAGACCTTTCCAATGAAACCAAAGATCAATACAAGCGCTAAAAATTTAAAATATATATTTTGTTATTAAAAATGTCTAATGCATTTTACGTTATTAGTATTTTTCAAAGAAATAAAATGGGTATATTAATGCACATTTAAATAAAAATCTTGAACTTCATTTTTGCCGAATTCAAAGTTTGGGGAGAACTTACTCTCGGCTAAGGATTGTGTAATTTCGCCGAAATTTTCATTTTTTTGAAATTACGAAAATAAATTACATTTTTTCAAGGGTTTTTTTAAAAAAATTTAGAGGTTTTCGTTAATTTCGAGATTTTTTCGTGAATTTTGGAAGGAAAAAAAACAGCTACTAAAAATTACATTTTTTGAGGCTTTTTTTTAAAATAAAATTCGAGATTTTTTCGTAAATTTCGAGTTTTTCCTAATTATCATTTATTCCAATTATTATTATTTTTGAAATCAATCCCTAATATTCTAATTATCACTTCTTCTACTTATATATTGATTTTGAAATTACCTCATAATTTTCTAATTATAGGTATTTTGATTTCATCTATTGTGTTTAATATATTTATTTAATTGCATTTAATTTCTTCACATATTTAATATACCTTCGATGTTCATTATATATGTTTCATGTATCGTCGAAAATTTTCCCTTTTTCTTTACACACTGAAATATTTCTCGATATATTTCTTAAAATCAGGATGCCGAAATTAACTCAAAAAACGAAATCACAATCCTTGCTCTCGGCATTTGAACTTTTTCCTCAACTAACTCAATGTTTGACTGAGTCAAGCCTTAAAGTTTATAGTATATATTTTTACCTTAGGGTAAACTTGCACTTCAAAACTCATTGACGGCGAAAGTGGAGATAGTGGCGGGATGGTCAGTACGTGATATTTAGCGAAAAAAAGTGTGTGAAGGACCAACGGCACGAAAAATACCCTAGCATGTATATATATATATTAGGGTGTCAGCGCGCTCTACTTGTGTGAATATTCAGTAATTTATTTTATTTTTTTATTATTGAAATTCTAAATAAAATAATTATTTATAATTTTAAAGACTTATTTATAATTTTAAGGATAATTAAAGGCTTTGAATAAATTATATTAAGAACTTAGATATAATTAACAATAATTGAAAGATGCGGGTTTTGATCGTAAATAATCTTAATTTAGAAGAGTATAATGGTACATATGTATAATTTATTTAAAATTATCCCTGGTCAATGTTCAACTACTTATTGGTTTTTTTATAAATATAAAACAATTGAGAATGCATTTTGAAAAATCTTAAAATCAAGTTGAATACCCACACTTTTCAATGTTCATGAGTAGGGATGGCAGTGGGGCGGATTTTCACGGATATCCGCCCCACCCAATCTGTTTGGGGCGATTTTGGATATGCCTAAACGGATTTTGGGGCGGATACGGATATCCAAACAACATCCATTAAATATTCGAGGCGGCCATATCCGCCCCGCGGATATCCGTTTAAGTGTTAATATTACAAAAATACCCTCAACCCTTTCATCATCATCATCAAAGCCCATTCCCGAGATTTTCGAGGTCGGCTACATGAATTTTGGTTCTCCAAGCAATGCGATCTTCCCACATTTCCTCACCTAATCCAAGCTCAATGATATCGTCATTCACCGTCTTAATCCAAGTTTTCAACGGTCGTCCCCTCCGTCTACACCCTCCATTAACTTGCCAATCTAAACATTTTCTAATTGGCGCCGTGCTTGGTCTCCTCCGCACATGACCAAACCAAGTTAAACATCTTTCTCTAATTTTTTCCTCTATGGACGCTACATCTAAGTATCTCCTAATTCTTTCATTTCTAATTTTATCCTTACGAGTTTTACCACACATCCACTTTAACATACGCATTTCTGCTACTGCCATCCTATGCGTATGTTGTCCCGTAGTAGCCCAACATTCTGAACCGTATAGCATGGCTGGTCGAACAATGGTCTTATAACATTTCATTTTTAGCCTTGCAGGCATCCTTCTATCTCATAATACTCCTAACGCCATTCGCCATTTCAACCAACCAGCTTTAATCCTGTGGTCTACATCTGCTCCAATAGCCCAATTCTTTTGAATTATAGACCCTAGGTATCGAAAAGCCTCACACTCCGGGACCTCGACACCTTCGATCTCAATTGCATTACTTCTCCCTCTTGGTTCACACACAAAGTTGCACACTAGATATTCCGTCTTTGAACGGCTAATTCTAAAACCTTTACTCTCTAAAGCCTCTTGCCACTTAACTAGTTTCTGACCTAAACCTGCACTAGTCTCATCCACCAAGACAATATCATCTGCAAATAACATGCACCAAGGTACATCTTCTTGCAGATGTCTCGTCAACTCATCCATGACCAAAGCAAAGAGATATGGACTTAACGCCGACCCTTGATGTAGTCCTACTGTCACTGGAAATTCACTAGACATCCCACCTACTGAGCGAACACTTGTTACAACCCCTTCATACATATCCTTAATGATATCGACATAACATTGAGACACTTTCATCCTTTCAAGCACCCACCAAATTAACTCCCTGGGGACCCTATCATATGCTTTCTCCAGATCAATAAAAACCATATGCAAAGTCTTACGTGCCTATCGATATTTTTCTACAGTTGGCCTAAGCAGGAAGATGGCCTCCGTAGTAGACCTACCTGGCAAAAATCCAAATTGATTCTCCGAAATCGTGGTTAAATTCCTAAGTCTTTGTTCTATAACCCTCTCCCAAAGTTTCATCGTATGACTCATAAGCTTTATCCCTCTATAGTTCGAGCAATTCTGGATATCCCCTTTGTTCTTATAAATTGGTGCCACAATGTTATGCCTTCATGAATCTGGCATTTTTCTAGTTTCCAGAATCCTATTAAAGAGCTTAGTTAGCCATTGAATCCCAACTTCTCCCAGACATTTCCATGCTTTAATTGGTATATCATCCGGTCCAACGGCCTTCCCTGTCTTCATTCTTTTAAAGCTTCTCTCACTTCTGTGGCACTAACTCTGCGATGGAACACGCGATCTCTCCCTTTCTGTGAAGCATACCCCTCCAAGTTTAACTCCCCTACATGTGTTCCATTGAGTAGGTTCCAAAAGTAATCCTTCCATCTATCTAAAATAGCTTTATCCTGCATTAAGACTCTTCCATCATTATGCTTAACACACTTAACATGACTCAAGTCCCTAGTTTTTCGTTCTCTAGCCTTCGCTATCTTGAAAATATCCTTCTCCCCTTCCTTCGTACCTAGCCTATTATAAAGAGCATCATACGCTCTCTTCTTAGCTTCCCCTACTGCTCTACTACTCAAATTCTTAGCCTGCTTATAAAGCTCATAAAACTCTAGGCACCTATCTTTTTGCCACGCCTTAAAGCATATTTTCTTTTCCGCAATGGTTTGTTGCATATCCGCGTTCCACCACCATGTCTCCTTATCATAGAAACCTCCTCTTTTGGCCTGTCCTAACTCTTCATTCGCACATCTTCTTATTCGGTTTGCCAAATGTTCAAAAAGATCCGCGCTACCAGTCCTATCCTTTGGTTCTAGATTCTCCTCACCCTCTGAAACTGACTGGCCACCCAAAATCCTCTTTCGAAATCTTTGGCACACATCTCCCTGTAAGGTCCACCACTTAATTCTCGGTCTAACCTGTTCTATAGCAATACGACCCTTACTCTTAAGACAAAAATCGAGAACTAACAGCCTATGTTGGGATGTCAGACACTCTCCTGGTATAACCTTACAATTTTTACACCTACCTAAATCGTGTCCCTCAACCCTTTAAATGCGAAAAAAAAAACCTACATCTCTCTTCTGCCTCAGCCTCTCACCTCTCCTCTGACCTCTCTCTCTCAATCACTCTTCACTCACTTCACTTCGTTTTTTCAGTTCAAACAAACAGAAGAAGAGGAGCAAAAGCAGAGAGCACCCGTCTCTCTCTAGTCTCCAATCCAGTCTTGCTCCTACCCCTCTCTCTCGTTTCCGGTCCTTCGTCACAGCGAGGTCTCTCTCTCGTCCAGTCCTTCATCACAGCGAAGGTCGTCATCAGGCCGTGTCCCTTCTTCTCCCTCACGCTGCGATCTGCCTCCCTTCTCCCCCCACGCGAATTTGTTGTAATTTTTAGATCGTTTTTTTTTTTTTTTGTAATTTGTTGTAATTTGTTTATGTTAGAGATTCAGATATCTGATTTTTTTTTTTAATTTGTTGTATGTTTTTTTTTAATGTATAAATGATCGTTTAACTGTCATCATCAAAGCCCATTCCCGAGATTTTCGGGGTCGGCTACATGAATTTTGGTTCTCCAAGCAATGCGATCTTCCCACATTTCCTCACCTAATCCAAGCTCAATGGTATCGTCATTTACCGTCTTAATCCAAGTTTTCAACGGTCGTCCCCTCCGTCTGCACTCTCCATTAACTTGTCAATCTAAACATTTTCTAATTGGCGCCGTGCTTGGTTTCCTCCGCACATGACCAAACCAAGTTAAACGTCTTTCTCTAATTTTTCCTCTATGGACGCTACACCTAAGTATCTCCTAATTCTTTCATTTCTAATTTTATCCTTACGAGTTTTACCACACATCCACCTTAACATACGCATTTCTGCTACTGTCATCCTATGCGTATGTTGTCCCGTAGTAGCCCAACATTTTGAACCATATAGCATGGCTGGTCGAACAATGGTAATGAAAGAAAATTTTTAACGGATATTTTGTGCGGGG
Source organism: Berberis thunbergii (assembly GCA_003290165.1). Taxonomy (NCBI): domain Eukaryota; kingdom Viridiplantae; phylum Streptophyta; class Magnoliopsida; order Ranunculales; family Berberidaceae; genus Berberis; species Berberis thunbergii. The sequence goes on along the minus strand of QNQO01003286.1, from coordinate 43,978 downwards.
CGGATATCCGTCTATCCGTGCGGGGCGGAGACGATTTTTAAATAACTTTATAAACGGATATGCGAGGCAGATTTGGGGATCCGTTATTATTGACGGATCGGGGATGAATTTACTCAAATCCGCCCCGTTGCCATTTCTATTCATGAGGGACCTTGCACTGTGTAGTTAAACCCAACACACTGACTATGACAATAGTAATAACAAATGACCAATTGTTGTTTTGTGGCTTAATATTTTGTTAAGCATAAACAAGGATTTACAACCCAACAAATGCAAACAAAACCAGAAGGTTGGTATAGAATAATACTTCACCTAAAAAGGTGAAAGCAAACACAAACACACTCATTACAATGGTCGAGTACAAGTAAGAAATCAGCTCTTCTGCCTTTGCTTTGCTGCTTTGGCATCTTTTAATAGCTTTTGACATACAAAGCAAGCAAAGCACACTCCATTTGAATATACAATAATAATAATAAATAAATAAGACATAACATCCACCCTCCAATTTTTTTTTATTTAGATAATATGTGATTTATTTATTTGTTTTTGGTAATAAAAAATATAAGATTGTCTCCATAAAGAAAGGTACTTTGTCGATATGCCCTTTCTTTCCATCACTAATTTGCTTTTTAGCTTTCTAATATTCTATGATGGATGTTGGGTGTGTTTACATAATTTGAGGCCATAATGTCGTGGGTTTAAAGGAATGACCCAATTAATGTACATGTTTAATGACCTAATTATTTATCCTTGAGCAATTGCTAAGGTTGATCATCTTGCGCATGAGCTGCCCATGCGAAGCAACCACCCTATTACTTTGATTGCACTAAACCACCCTTTTCCACTGAAATCTCTCCATTAAATTGACTATTCTTTTCAGAGTCTTGTATATTATATATATTTGAGTCAACTTATTCTTCCGTTTGGACAATCTTCTAAATTTTATGTAAGCTTGGAAAATCTTCATGGATGATGTTGGTTCTAATGGGTATGGAAACCTTTGGTTTGTAATATTATTAGACTTCTTGCTTTGAACAAGGGTTGGGTCTGTAGCAAAGACCTCAATGTAGAGGTTCATAATCTTGCTAAAGCAGTTGCACTGGAGTATATTATAAGACTCTTTGATATATATACGATATGCTTTAAAGACCTTCACGGATGATTTTTTTTTTTTTTTTTTTACTTCCTCATGATACATGTAATCTACTCTTAGATCTCTAAAACTCGATCTTCGCCGTGAATTCTTGCAAATCAACTCACAAACACGGTTATTGTTCTGTGTTATGAGCCTCTAACGCTCATGTCAGTATTAAGTCAATAACTAAATAACTTAACAATAAAGTAAAGCTCTTGGAATTCAACCCCCTATAAGTTTCCCAAAAGCCTCTAGCATAATACTACATCTGGTTTGTGGATGTTCGCATATTAAGGATTTAATGCAATGTTAGGATATATCTAAAAGGAAGATTCCTAGTTCGATGTTTGTCAGTGCCAAAACATGCAATTATGCTAAAGTCGCTATTTGGTCTAGTTGACTAATTTCAACTATTTACTAAGGTCACATATATTTCTCAGATTCGTTGGCATGTTTGTCATGGCGACTATTTTATAGTTCACCTATTGGTTCGGGTTCTACTGTCTATCTTTTATTCTCTTTTCTTCATGACCACTTACTTGTTTTACCCATGTTTGTCAAAATTTCTCTCTGCCACCCATGTGATTGTTCCATACCTCCTCATGTATCGAGCACGTGCACCTTCCTAAGATTTAACCACGTACATGTCACGTGGTTCCTAACCCTCAAGTCGTGATCAAAAAATTATGATACAAATAAATTAAACATGTGACACGTGATCGCTAAATTTACAATACAAACAAATGAGCAGCGATAGGGGACAACCCTTCTACTAGCCTTGTGGGTGTTGCTCGCACCTTAAGGGCTACTGTGTGTAATAAAAAAAAATTAAACCTTCTGTAATTTTTCCATGTGAGAGAAACTTTATAGAATGCTAAAATCAAGTGTTGTTTATCACTTGTTGAAGCCCTTTGTTGATAAGTGTTTGCCCTTGCCACATCGTGGTTGTAGTTTATAGAGAAGAAATCTTGGTAAAGTGAGTTTTGTATTCTAATCCGAGAACACTCAATAAGAAAAACTCGTTGCCCACTTTCGCCCTTTTATGGAGAAATTAACCAATCAGATCCAATCAAACTCCGATTTAGGTGAACCTCATTATATCTTGTCTTTTGTAATATTGTCTTCTTTACTTTCCCTTTATAACTACTAGTTCATGTTTTTTTTAATTGCTTGAGATGTTTATTTTATTTTCAACTTCCATGGTAAAAATAGATTTTGGAGATAAGTGCATTTTTTTGTCGTTTACACAAATGTACAAAGTTTTTAAAACTATAATTTAGTCCAAAGTCCTGATTTTTACTATAAATCTATGTTGATTACAATCTTTCAAAATTATTCGCTAGAGTTTCAAGCCTAGTTGACTAGGCTAAGTTTTCTATGCTTGAGTTGATCTATCTTCATGTTTTTATTAGTATTCATTTTAAGAAAAAATAATTAAACACAATGTCATAGAACTACCTATAGTCAACTTCTTTGAATTGCAATACGTTGTCTAAAGTGTTTAAGCAACTATCCTTTGAATTAGATATCTTCTGCAAAGTTTTCAAAGAAAATCTGAATTTCAAAATAGACGAGGAATGTTTGAAAAAGATCTGAAAAAGAAGAAGAAAAGAACGAAGAATGGAAAGAACAGTCTAAGTCGAAAACCTTCATGGTGAATCATAATCAAGTCATGTACAAATTCCATAAATGGTTTTATGAACCATGATTACATTCCAGATTTACAAATCTCTCAGAGGGTGTTTGTTTTTTTGTTCAGTCAGAAGTCTTAATAAGAAGTGGGGCACCCTACCGAGGATGTTTGTTTAACTTCTGATTGGAGTAAACACCATGGGAGATGATCAATTAACAATGAGTGCTTAATTAAAATTCATTCCAATAATAACTTCACAATAAATTTGTAATAACTTATGTTATTTTTCTTCTCCACTAACCATCCTCTCTTCTCCATCTCTCCTCTATCACGTGAGAAATGTTGCTACTGCCACCACCACTCGCCCCTCCCTCATTCTCCTTCCTCTTTATCTTCTTTTTATTGTGGGATATTTATAAAAAAATATAAAGTGATATTGGGTAGTTTATGGTGGAAAGGGATCTCAACGGTTTTTGGAGGAGAAAAAACAAATGAACAAGGCAGTAAATGTAGGTAGTTTGTTGTGAGTAGTGGGAGGTGTCGTGTTGGAAAAAAAATGTTAGACAGTCACAGTTTATTAGTTGGGGGAAAGGGTTGAAAACTAGGCAAGCCAAGTGAAGAGAATGAAAAAAGAAGGGCAGGGGCGCTCGAGGAACAAGAGGACCAAGACCAACACTGCGCGACGAAACCAACAAGAGAGGAGAAAGAAAGAAAATAAAGGACGGAATGAGTGTCGTGTTGTACTGTATTATATTGGTTTAAAGAGTTAAAGATAGAGAGAAGTCAAGCCAAGGCAAGGCACTACAGTAAGGAATGAATAAATAAATAAAATAGCCAAAGGTGTGATGACTCAGTGGTTGAGCAGTGGCGGATGGTATCACTAGGTCATGGGGTCGATCCCAGCCGGTGACATCTGGATGAGAGAGGTTAAGGGATTAAAAATAATAATAATAATAATAATAATAAAATGATAATAATAAAAAAGGGTAATTTTCACTTTGCCCTTATTAAACATAGCTAAATAATAAGTAGATTTATCATTAATCATTATTACAATTACCCATTTGACTAGCGGTCAACGTCCATTGACCGTCAATTTCAAAGCAAATCACCAAAATGCCCCTAAAAATCAAAGGCTGAAATTGAATCTTTTGTATATTGAACATTTCATCTCGAGAAAAATCCTAAGCCCCAACTGAAATAGTAATCGTATCTTGACGAAAATCCAACGGTCCACATTTAATAGTACACATATCTCTAGGTAAATCAAACTGTCCGAATTTAATTATGCACGCATCTCGAAAAAATCTGTCAATTCAGATCACACCTTAACAAAATCTGACTGTCCAACACGCATCTCAAGAAAAACTTAATGTTTCAGATTTATTCATCCACGCATCTCGAGAAAATCTGTTTGCACAACTTTATTCATATACGCATCTCAAGAAAAAATGTCGCTCCACCCGCATATCGAGAAACATTTGACAACTTAGATTTATTCGTGCACGCATCTCAAGGTAATCTGACGTCTAAATGAATTTTAATAAAATTTTGCCCTTAACTCCAAAAAATAAATTTGAATTTAGTTTTGCCCATTGAAATAAAACATACCTGAGAAATGATCAAGAAAATTTTGATTATCTTCTTCCTCTATCTTGCAGCCTCTCCACCCCCCCTCCCCCCCAATTCATCCTCCTTCCTCTTCCTCATTCTTCCACTTCTTCTTCCTTCATTCTCATTCTTTTTCCCTCCTTCATTTATCATTCCTCATTCTTTCTTCTACCTCCTCTTTCCTCCTTTTTTCCCCATTTATTCTCTTCCTTCTTCCTTCCTCTCTCCTTCATCTCTTGGGTCTATTATGTTTCAAGGGACAAAATTAAATTCAAATATATTTCAATGGGAAAAAGTAAATATATTTAAATTCAAATTTTTTCTCGAGATGCGTGATAAACAGTTAGATTTTCGCGAAATACGCGTATGAATAAATTTGACCTGCCAGATTTTTCACGAGATGTGTGTAAGAATATATCTGAGTTGTCAATTTTTTTTCTCGTGATGCATGCAAACTTAAATTTGAACTGTTAGATTTACCTAGAGATGTATGGATTATTACATTTGGACCGTTATATTTTCCTCGATATGAGTTGTTTAAGATGAAAGATTTTTTAAAAATCAACTGTTGAATTTTCTTTGGAATACGATTACGATTTAAGTTGGACCTTAAGATTTTACTTGAGATAAGATATTCGAGATATGATATATTCAATCTCAACCTTTGATTTATGAAGGACATTTTGATAATCTGCTTTGAAAATTGATGGTCAATGAATGTTGACCGCTAGTCAAGTGGATCATTGTAATAGTGATTAATAATGAGTCTATTTATTAATTACCTATTATCTATCTAACATTTCAAAGTGCCTTTTTTAATGTTCATGAACAGTCTTATGAGTCTATATGTCTTACGTGGCAACAATTGTGTAGTTGGCAGAAGTTAAGTAAAAAAAATACACCCGATAGGTATCCTCTCCCTCTCCTTTCCCCTCTCTTCCTTTACCCAAACAAGCATCGAAGAAGAAGGAAGAAGCTCCTCTTCCTCTACATTTCCTCTTCTTCTTCTTCAGATCTGAAGTTGTTTCTTCTTCTTCTTCTTCTTCTTCCATTCTCTTCTTCCTCTCGCAGCCCTCTCGCAGCCCCGCGCAGAGATGATCTCAAGTTCTTCAGCCCCTTTCTTGGTTGTTTCTTCTTCTTCTTCTTCTTCTTCTTCTTCTTCTTCTTCTTCTTCTTCTTCCATTCTCTTCTTCCTCTCGCAGCCCTCTCGCAGCCTCGAAACAAATCCCTGACTTTTCGTTAAAGATTATAGATTCGTCTTCGTTGAATCAATCGATTGAGGACGATGGGGATTTCACGAGATTCAAAAGGGAAAGTAGAGAGAGCAATGGGGAGTTGCAGACTGCTGTCGTTAGCTACCAGAAGAAGTTCCCTTGGTCTGTCCTCCAACCCTTTCTTCAGGTATTCCCTTGGTCTGTCCTCCAACCCTTTCTTCAGGTATAGAACTGAGATGAAATGAATACCCATACTCTCAAATTTACTTTTTATTAAGAACTATGTCTTCTTCTTCTTTTTTGTTGAAAATTGAGGTTGGGTTTTCATTTGTTCAGGTTGATTTGGTCTCGACAATACACATTGTTGATGAAGAGTATGTCTCACAGTTTTGATTTGTATGCGAATTCATTTGTTTCGTAGATAATACAGAAGAAATTGAATGACCTATGTTTTTGGTTTTGTTTCATTTTGTTCTTGCTTTTAAATATTTGACAGGCAAATATCTCAGTTAAGTTGAAATTAAGAAAAATATCCTTGAAGAAAAATACCAGTTAAGTTGTATTTAGGAGATTCACTAGAATGTTAGCTGATGATTGGAAAGGCATATTTATGTTTCCAACTGTTGAATTTGATGCTAAATTGCTACCTAAGAGCACACCTTAAGATTATCTATTTCTGATATCTTGGGGGATTGAATTGTCGATTGGGTATTCGAGATCTATCCGATTGATTTGAGTTTTGTTTTTGAAAATTTGGTTGTTGGGGTCGTTTCTGAATTTTGTGCTTGATTGCTTGAATTTGAATTTGGCTTCTGATTGCCTTCATTTGGATCTCCAAGTGGGTATTTCTCACAATTGCTTTGGTTCTAACCAACAAAAATACCCCATACTATGTAATTGGTTTCTCAATAGCTATAGTGATTTAGTTGGGAATTGGGTGCTTAATTGGATTAGCTGCCACTATGTAATTCTAAATACCTTACTCCACACTATGTAATTGGATTAGCTGCTACTCAGACTGTCGAAATGTATTTCCAACACACACACATCTACACAGCTTTCTTTTTCCTCTCTGTCTCTCTTACATCACTCACTAGAATATTGGGTTAGATTTGGTTTTGCTTTTGAAATGGGGACATTGGAAGAGCAAGTGGAAATCAAAGTGCTCATGAAAAAATAAAATAAAAATAAGGTTGGTGGATCCAATGAGTGTCAAATGTTTTTCACATATTCCCCAATGATTCATTTCTGGAACATTGATAGGCACATGAATGGTGGAATCAATTTTGCAATATATGGCTTTTGGTATTTTTGGTTCTTATGTGTAGAATAATGTGGAAATTTATATTTTGTATGTGTTTTAAAAAAATGCCTTATTGTACTTACTACATGTTAGTTGTATTTTTGTTAAAAATGTCCATTATACTACTTTTTAATATTTCAAAATTTATATTGTAATAGGGTCGACTGGATCCTCTGTTAATTAAGTTGCATTCCTTTCTCATAAACATATGTGTGTGTGTGTGTGTGCAATTGTTCCATACCTGCTGTTTTTACTTTTCTGCCAAGTAGATTATCCTTTCTTAATTCTCTTACTTTATGTCGTGACTTCCTTTTTACGAACTTTTCAAAAAATCATTGTTTCTGTTTTGTAGACTTATCGAAAATGAATATTTAGGTCTAAAAAATGGTATTCTGGATCAGCCATATTACTTTCAAGCTATGGCTGTCTTACTTGCATGAACTGCAAGGTAATTCATGGTTCATTATGTGCAATGCTTCCAAACCTGTCAATTCATAAGAAAAATGTTGTTTTTATTTTTCTGCTGAGTAGTTTATCCTTTCTTATTCTCTTACTTATATGTGTTACATCGAACTCTGCTGAGTAGTTTATCCTTTCTCATTCTCTTACTTTTATGTGTTACATCTGAATAATCAATTGGTTGGTGTGTGTTACCATGTAGATAACCATGTGGTCTACATGAAGGTGAGATCATGTAGGCCAATCTAGAGATTGTATTCCTGTTAATCTACAACTAAAAATGGCCTCAAAAGTTCAAGCGAATCATGGCAACAATTCTCACATCGATATATATTGTGTTAACTTGCATCGACGCAAATCTCCATCAATCTGGGGCTTTGTTGATTGACTTCGAATCACGAATTTTTATAAGTTGCATTCCTTTCTCATATACATGTGTGTGTGTGTGTGTGTGCGTGCAATGGTTCCATACCTGCTGTTTTTTCTTTTCTGCCAAGTAGATTATCCTTTCTTAATTCTCTTACTTTATGCTGTGACTTCCTTTTTACGAACTCTTCAAAAATCATTTTTTCTGTTTTGCAGGCTTATCGAAAATGAATATTTAGGTCTAAAAAATGATATTCTGGACCAATCAGCCATATTACTTTCAAGCTATGGTTGTCTTACTTGCATGAAATACAAGGTAATTCATGGTTTCATTATGTGCAATGCTTCCAAACTTGTCCATTCATAAGAAAAATGTTGTTTTTATTTTTCCTAAGTAGTGTATCCTTTTTTATTCTCTTACTTTTATGTGTTACATCGAACTCTGACTTTGATCTTACAATTATCGAAAATGAATGTCGTGACTTCCTTTTTACGAACTCTTCAAAAATCATTTTTTCTGTTATGCAAGCTTATCGAAAATGAATATTTAGGTCTGAAAAATGGTATTCTGGATCAATTAGCCATATTACTTTCAAGCTATGGTTGTATTACTTGCACGAACTGTATGGTAATTCATGGTAGTTGATGAAACCAGTTTGGGTTCACTACTTTTCTTTACTGAGAAGATTATTCAGGTTTATTGCCCAATTTTAGTAAATACTAGGTACAATAAAAAGTGCAGAGAGGGTCACAGACCCCCCCACCCCAAGTTGTGTATTTTCTGTCTTTAGCTTTCAGTTAAAGCTCTCCCAAAGTGGAGTTGTTCAAACCAATAATAAATAATAAATAGGCAGCATGCTTGGTTGCTTGCTTGCTTGCTTGCAGGCAGGTCGCTTGCTTGCTTGCAGGCAGGCATGTCGCTTGCTTGCAGGTAGGCATGCCGCTTGCTTGCTTGCAGGTAGGTAAGCTTTATACTTTTGCTTTTGGAACTTGGTATGCTTAAGGAGACTACTTATAGAATAGTTGAATTGTTGATGAAACCAGTTTGGGTTCACTACTTTTCTTTACTGAGAAGATTATTCAGGTCTATTGCCCAATTTTAGTAAATACTAGGTACAACAAAAAGTGCAGAGGGGGTCATACACCCCCCACCCCAAGTTTTGTATTTTCTTTCTTTAGCTTTCAGTTAAAGCTTTCCCAAAGTAGAGTTGTTCAAACCAATAATAAATAATAAATAGGCAGCATGCATGCTTGCTTGCAGGCAACATGCTTGGTTGCTTGCAGGCAGACATCATGCTTGCTTGCTTTCTTGCAGGTAGGCAGGCATTCCGCTTGCTTGATTGCTTTCTTTGGTGCAATTGTGATTTTGTTGAAAGCGGTTTTTCATTTAATTTGATTTGTTGTTTTTTTATTTGATTAGAGACACAAACAAAGCATAAAAAAACCCACCATTTCCATGGCAACCTCTGAATTCCTCTGCATCTCATTTCTTCACACTTCCTTTAATTTTGTTTAACCGCTTTGATCATAGCAAAGGTTTCTGATTCCCAAACTGCAAAAAAGCATGTTGAGGTATGTGGGGATTATAGGTTTGTGTGGGTTATAGTTTTGGGTTTTTTTTTGTTGGTAATTGATTGGTTTGGGTTTGGGTTTTGATGAATTTGCCTTCTTGGCGGAGAAGATGAAAGGCAAGAACAAGTATGACCAATAAGCCTACCTGCCTGTTCAAGCATGCTACCTGTCTGCAAGCATCAGAACACTTCAATGGAAGGTAAAAGACTTTTAAGTTCACTGTCCCTTCCATGAAGTTGCTAAATCTTTTTAGTACTATATAAGTTCGTTAAAAAAAGGACCACTAAGCCTACCTGCATGTTCAAGCATGCTGCCTGCAAGCAAGCAAGCTGCCTGCCTGCAAGCATCAAAACACTTCAATGGAAGGTAAAAGACTTTTAAGTTCACTGTCCCTTCATTGAAGTTGCTAAATCTTTTTAGTACTATATAAGTTCGTTAAAAAAAGGACCACTAAGCCTACCTGCCTGTTCAAGCATGTTGCCTGCAAGCAAGCAAGCTGCCTGCCTGCAAGCATCAGAACACTTCAATGGAAGGTAAAAAACTTTTAAGTTCATTGTCCCTTCCATAAAGTTGCTAAATCTTTTTAGTACTATATAAGTTCGTTAAAAAAAGGACCACTAAGCCTACCTGCCTGTTCAAGCATGCTGCCTGCAAGCATGTTGCCTGCAAGCATCGGAACACTTCAATGGAAAGTAAAAGATTTTTAAGTTCATTGTCCCTTCCATGAAGTTGCTAAATCTTTTTAGCACTATATAAGTTCGTTAAAAAAGGACCACTAAGCCTACCTGCCTGTTCAAGCATGCTGCCTGCAAGCAAGCAAGTTGCCATCCTGCCTGCCTGCAAGCATCAGAACACTTCAATGGAAGTTAAAAGACTTTTAAGTTCACTGTCCCTTCCATGAAGTTGCTAAATCTTTTTAGTACTATATAAGTTCGTTAAAAAAAGGACCACTAAGCCTACCTACCTGTTCAAGCATGCTGTCTGCCTGTTCAAGCATGCTGCCTGCAAGCAAGCAAGCTGCCTGCCTGCCTGCCTGCAAGCATCAGAACACTTCAATGGAAGGTAAATGACTTTTAAGTTCACTGCCCCTTTCATGAAGTTGCTAAATATTTTTAGTACTATATAAGTTCTTTAAAAAAAGGACCACTAAGCCTACCTGCCTGTTCAAGCATGTTGCCTGCAAGCAAGCAAGCTGCCTGCCTGCAAGCATCAGAACACTTCAATGGAAGGTAAAAGACTTTTAAGTTCACTGTCCCTTCCATGAAGTTGCTAAATCTTTTTAATACTATATAAGTTCGTTAAAAAAAAGGACCACTAAGCCTACCTACCTGTTCAAGCATGCTGCCTGCAAGCAAGCAAGCTGCTTGCCTGCCTGCAAACATCAAAACACTTCAATGGAAGGTAAAAGACTTTTAAGTTCATTGTCCCTTCCATGAAGTTGCTAAATCTTTTTAGTACTATATAAGTTCGTTAAAAAAGACCACTAAGCCTACCTACCTGTTCAAGCATGCTGTCTGCAAGCAAGCAAGCTGCCTACCTGCCTGCAAGCATGCTGCCTGCAAGCAAGCAAGCAAGCAATCTGCCTACTTGCAAGCATCAGAACACTTCAATGGAAGGTAAAAAACTTTTAAGTTCATTGTCCCTTCCATAAGGTTGCTAAATCTTTTTAGTACTATATAAGTTAGTTAAAAAAAGGACCACTAAGCCTACCTGCCTGTTCAAGCATGTTGCCTGCAAGCAAGCAAGCTGCCTGCCTGCAAGCATCAGAACACTTCATTGGAAAGTAAAAGACTTTTAAGTTCATTGTCCCTTCCATGAAGTTGCTAAATCTTTTTAGTACTATATAAGTTCGTTAAAAAAATGACCACTAAGCCTACCTGCCTGTTCAAGCATGTTGCCTGCAAGCAAGCAAGCTGCCTGCCTGCAAGCATCAGAACACGTCAATGGAAGGTAAAAGACTTTTAAGTTCACTGTCCCTTCCATGAAGTTGCTAAATCTTTTTAGTACTATATAAGTTCGTTAAAAAATGACCAATAAGCCTACCTACCTGTTCAAGCATGCTGTCTGCCTGCCTGCAAGCATCAAAACACTTCAATGGAAGGTAAAAGCCTTTTAAGTTCACTGTCCCTTCCATGAAGTTGATAAATCTTTTTAGTACTATATAAGTTCGTTAAAAAAAGAACCACTAAGCCTACCTGCCTGTTCAAGCATGTTGCCTGCAAGCAAGCAAGCTGTCTGCGTGCCTGCCTGCAAGCAAGCATCAGAACACTTCAATTGAAGGTAAAAGACTTTTAAGTTCACTGTCCGGACAACACCAACGCAAGCCTCCCAATGCAGAGCACTCTGACAACACCAATGCATAGCACCTGACAGCACCAGCACCAAAGCAGAGCACCCTGCCTGGGTTTGTGCTGCAGTGTTTGGATCACCAACGCAGCACACATCTTCCATACGCGCGTTCCTGCGACAAAGCCAGAATACGCGCCGGACTGCCCAAAACAGCCAGCGTATACACGCTCCAACCGCATGCCACAGCATCTCAGCAGGCCGCAACCTTAGCAGGCCGCAGGACTCAGAAAACAACAACATCTTCATGCCGTGTCCACACAGCACAGACCGCAGCATCGCAACACAGACCGTAGCAAACATCTATATCGCAGCAGCGTGCTCGCAGCCACCCTCCCGACCCTGGACAGCACCCAGCACTCGGCACCATCTCATCCAGCCACAGCCTCGCATCAGGTCGCAGCCTCGCATCAGGTCGCATCATGTTGCATGTTATAGGTATGTTTCATTTTTTTTGAATTTCATTCAAAGCAGTTTCCTAAATGTTCGTCAATTACTGGGACATTTATATTCCAGTAGAGAGTCCCTCTCTTTGAATGAATGTGACCCTTCTGCTAACTTGTTTTTCTTAGTAATCAACTTTAAAAAGTTCTCAATTAAAATGTGATGTTTGTGGTTTGTTGTGAATCCTTCTACTGACTTGCTTTTCTTCAAATGTTTAATTAACCCATTTCCTTCAAATGGTTAATTAACTCATTTCCTTCAGATGTTGACTACTCATGGTGATTTTTTTTTTCTTTCAACAACCATATATAAATAAGCATGTATACTCTCATTCTACAAGTTTTATTTTTTTGGGATTTCATTTTCTACTGTTGAATGTTGTGATAGGGGGTTTTCCTAGCGCCTCTACGTATTTATCAAATCTTTTCTTTTTCACTTTTGGGTTTCAATAGCAAAAGAAATTTGGGAAAATGTTGTCACGGGTATGTGGAATTTGGTCTATTGTTTTGATGGGTAAGTTGAATTTGGTTAAATATTAAAAATTTTGAGACTGTATATTGCAAAGGTTAATTGTTGAATTTTTGCGTGTGGATATTGCAAAGGTTAATTTTGAGACTGTATATTGCAAAGGTTAATTGTTGAAAATTTTGAGACTGTATATATTTGGTGTTCATGGCATTGAATGCCATTATAAATTTGTATGACAGGTTCAGACAGGTTTCAATATTGAAAAGTACAACGGAGACTCTGACGAAATTTTGAGTTTTTACTTCGTATGACATGTTCAGATAATTTTTGAAAGAGAAATGGTGGAAACCATGCTTTGATGTACTTAAATGTTTTTATATTATTTTGGCGTCTGGAGATATTATTTTGTGTTCATGGCATTGATTGCCATTATAAATTTGTATGACAGGTTCAGACATGTTTCAATAATTGAAAAATACAAAGGAGATTCTGTCGAAATTTTGAGTTTTTGCTTCTTATAACATGTTCAGATAAATTACTTTATTCATAAAATTGACATTTTGGAGTTAATTATATTGTGTGCGTGTCTCTTCGACCGCCAAAAAAACTCTTTTAATATACTAAAAATGGTTAATATATATTTGGATGAGACAACAAGTTTTTGTGAATGCCAAATTATGTGAGGTACAAATGCTTATGACAAGTTTAAATATTTCAAAATGGGAAGCTCTGTCAAAATTTTAAATATTTTATAATTTTTGTTAAATATTCATCTTGATATTCTTCCTAATCGATTGTGTCATTCTGTTTGTCATAATTAAATTATTTCTTCAACTTCTGCTTTACTAAATTGGGTATCAATTTCAGCCAATACTCACTTGGACAAATATGAGATATTTTCTTCTTATTTTTAGTTAAACTGACATTTGGTGGAGATTAAATTCCTTAGCACATTGGTTGCGTTGATCAAATTTATTAACATTGTTTTACTGTTCAATAGTATTAACTTTGTAATAGACAATATGCAAGTGTTTTTAAAATTTTAAATAAAATCACAAATTTGAGTATTCAACATAACCGTTTAAGTATGATGTAATCTGCGATAGTGCCAACGACACGGATATTCCACTAGTATTATAACAGGGGACAAAATACAAATTACCCTAAAATAAAATAAAAATAGTCCCGTCCCGGTCTCACTTACTCATTCACGCTCTTTTCTCTTCTCTTCTTCCTCTGATCATCGCTCTCGAATTAATAATACTTGATACTCTCTCACTACTACACACTCCCTTTCTCTCTCCGTCTCTCTTAAACTCCTCCTCCTGTGTTTTTTCTGTTACTGTTCCTCTCCAGTTCTCCTCAAAAATCAGTCACAACGTCACACAAAGGGATCCAAGCAAGTAAAGTAAAGAAGAAGTTCCCCACCCTCTCTCTGCCATTTTTACTTTGCATTTCGAGGAGTAGCAGCAGGAAGAGGTTCCCCTTTCCTTTTCCAAGCTCTAATCGAATCGAGTCGCCTCTTTCTTTTATCGGTGTGCGTGTGCGACTCACTGACTTAATCTCCCTCTCCTTCCTTCTTTCCCTCTCCCACCAGATCCCATCTCTTTCTTTCTTTTTTTATCCATCCTTTGTTTCACACCCAATTACTCTCTCTCGCTCTCTATCTATCTATATATATACTGGTTTGTTTTGGTTCTATGTATGCTTCCAATTAAAATTAAAGAAGGTCTCTCTTCTCAATTTGGCCCTTGCCTTGGCTTGCTAATTAGACAGTGGAAACGTGAGTGAAGCCAAGAAGGATGCTTACTTGCATAGCTTGTTCCAAGCATGTGCAGCAACTTGAGCATCAACATGAATCAGAAGACGAAGATTTCGAGAATAGCAGCAATGTGTCGACCCCAACCACTAAACATGCCATCAAAGCTCTCACTGCTCAGGTAGGACTAGGTCTGCTGGTGTCTCACTCTCTTCTTCTAATCTGAATAATAATTGTAAATTGTTTAATGTCTCTCTCAAGTATCAACCAAACCAATTTGCATTTTCCCCAGATCAAGGACATAGCCTTGAAGGCCTCAGGTGCCTATCGACACTGCAAGCCATGTTCAGGCAGCAGCGAAGGGTCAAATGGAAATGCTCATCGTCAACACCACAACTCCTACGCCGAATCAGATGCTGCTGCTACCGACAGATTCCATGGAGGAGGAGGAGGCTTTTATCGAAGAAATGGGAGCTCAAGCTCTACTCCCAGGCTATGGGGTAAAGAAATGGAAGCCAGATTGAAGGGGATTTCCAGTTCCAGTGGAGAAGCCACTCCTACTCCTTCAGCCTCAGCCATCTTGAAGAAAAGCAGTAGACGTGCTGCTACTGACTCTTCCGTTGTCGTCCTAACTCAACAGCAACGACAACAAGAAGGAGAAGAAGAAGAAGAAGAACCCAAAGAATGGGTTGCGCAAGTTGAACCAGGTGTTCTCATCACTTTCGTTTCTCTGCCAATGCCCCGTGGAGGCAACGATCTCAAGCGGATTCGCTTTAGGTATTATTATTACTATTCAATTTTTCCCCTATCTTCTTTACTTTGGGAGTAATTGCAAATCAATCAATCCACCATTTCAATTGTCTAATCCTCTCAACTCAATTTTCTTTTCTTGGATCCATCCATTCATTCTCATGTTCTGATACTAAATTATTAGATTGTGGGGGGTTTGGTAATTGTCTTCTTTTGTGTTGTTTATTGAATTGAATTGGTGATGCTACCTACAACTACAATACAATTGTTTGACGAAATGAAAGAAATTACGAGATGGATGAGAGTGTGTGTGTGTGTTTTGAGGGAAGGGGAGGTGAGGTGAGGTGAGAAAGTAATTATTAATTGTTAGACAGTGAAATGATAACAGACTACAACTAGAGAACCAGGGCATGTGCACATGCGCGTGTTCGGTCCTACCACTTAAAATCACTGGGGCCCACCCTCCTATCTTATGCCCCCGCGGCAGCGTTCATGACCTTTAATTCCATTCTCTTCAGTGGTCAAATGACGTGATCAACTGCCCGCCTCCCCTCAAACTTCATTTTCTGATAAGTGGTTTGGTTCTCTCTAGTGGGAGCCCTTTCAGCAAGTGCAATGCCATGCATTAATTTTTGTCTCTTCTACTACTGCTTATTGCCTTTGTCATTTCTATCAGTTAAAGCAGCAGTTTGGTGAACTCACTACTATTTCATCTCAGTGCCCAGACCAGCATAGCATATAAAACACTATAAAAGAGGACAAAAGAACCACACCTACATTTGAAATAAGCAATTGCCTAACTTTTTGCTTTCCTCAATGGACAAAAAGTAAAAGCACCTGATATGATCCAATTTTTGGAGTGTAGCACCTGGAAATAATTGGGAGAATTTTTTTTTTTTCCTACATGGTTGTATAACATTGTTCCTGTGAAACTCTTGCATTGACCAAGCAATCTGCGATGATGTTTTTTGGTTTGGTAGGACTATCAACAAAATATATGCGTAAAACCATATCTCATCTCGAGGCTTCTTAGGTTGCCAATTGGACAAAAACCTCATCAGTTGGGCTAAATTTGTTTTCTCTGATCATTGATACAAGTACGAGACCAGTCCACTGATGATACTCATATATTGAACTGCTGCATCACTTCCACCATGAAGAGTTCCTCTTTTAACTAGACTATATTCCTGCGTAGTCATGCTTAATGGTTCCTACTTCCTTTTCATGATATAGCTTTGTGAAGTTCATTGCTTTTCAGAGATTATTAGGTTCTTGCTTTGGTCACTGGATTATGGGGAATAATGATTGGTGGTTTCCTTGTATCAATCAGCCGAGAGATGTTCAATAAATGGCAAGCCCAAAGGTGGTGGGCTGAGAATTATGATAAGGTCATGGAGCTCTACAATGTCCAGAGGTTCAACCAGCAAGCGGTTCCATTGCCAAATGCATTGAGGTCTGAAGATGAGGTTAGCTGCCCTACCCATGCTTTCATTGTTCAAAAATAGGAAGAAAATAAGGACTCTTATTTATGGCACTGTTTTAATTAGAAGGAAACTAAACCCTGGTGCCTAAGCAGAATTCATTAATTAAATCAGCCTCAAGTGCTATTACCATAACTCGTAAGTATTTCAGAGGCTATGTTATGATTAAATTTTGGAAGTATTGGCTAAACTTATATAATACCATGTCCGTTTCTTTTTTGAAAAGGTAAAATGGTATTGAAATCAAAAGGAGCAGGGGAGCTTTTGTTTGTGAAAAGCAATCACTGGAGCAGAGCTACACCGATTTTACAATCTAGAATGCTCTCCCTGCTAGTTCTTGTTCAACTGTTAGTCTGTTACAAATAAAACTCGCCTAAACATAAATCTATCAAATGGAAGATCTTTGATTACATTTCTACCATTAACCGAATGCCAAATCATGACCTTAATACATAGGATGACGTGATCTACTATTTGTTTCTATCCATCTCTTAATCTCCAAACTTTTCATTTTTCCTTTCAGAGTTCTAAAGTTGAATCGGCTGAGGAGAGCCCTATCACACCACCACTGAGCAAAGAACGCCTACCTCGCAACTTCCACCGCCCATTGGGAATGGGTTACTCGTCCTCAGATTCACTTGAACACCACCCTATGCAATCTCGTCATTACTATGACTCAATGGGTCTCACTTCAACCCCTAAACTCTCTAGCATCAGTGGGGCGAAGACTGAAACATCTTCATTGGATGCTTCCATAAGGACAAGCTCATCGAGGGAGGCTGACCGATCTGGTGAGCTTTCAATCAGCAATGCTAGTGACATGGAGACGGAGTGGGTTGAACAGGACGAACCAGGAGTATATATTACCATTAGAGCATTGCCAGGCAACATAAGGGAGCTCAAGCGTGTCAGATTCAGGTGCGATATTATTTCTCTTGCGGTTTCGTGTTGCAATCCTAGTTAGGTAATGTGACATTGTTGATTCTAATGATAAGAAAGGATATCCCTCCTCTAGAGCACTAGCCCAGCTTCAACAAAACAATTCTAAGCACATTATCACAACCATGCTATGCAGTTAAAACGGACAACGTACCTATAACGGTCCAAGAGCGTTATAGATTATAACGGGATATAACGTTACATAACGGAATAGTTTTTATATATATTTTTAATACCCCAACAAAGTATTAATGTATTATAGAGTCAAAGTAAATTATGTTTATAACATTAAATTAAAAAAAAAACATTAATAAAAAACATCTTCCCTTCGTATGAGAATGAGATCCCAACAGATATTGCGATCGGCTCTTCGTCTTCTTCCCTTCTCTCATTCTCTGTCAAACGATGAGGTTTGGTTTTTTGTTGATTGGTGACGTTGAGCTCTGATCATTATTTTTTCTTATGAGTCTAGGGTTTTGGTTCGATCGAGAATGAAATTGGTGATTTTTTTTTTATGTATTAGAACAAAATGTTAAAACGGTGGTATTAAAAAAATGTATCTCAATAACGGCCATATAACGCCGTTATATTGGAGTTGTGATACCATTAGGTGATAATATCATAACGTAACGTCTCATCCCCGTTAAGCGTTATGTTGGAGCTATATCGGCATTATAACGTCGTTTTAACTGCACACCAACCATGAGAGATAATTTTATCCACCACCACCTGAATACCTCTGTGTAGGATGCTGAAGTCCTTTAAAGTTGCCCTCCCCTCTCTTGGTAAATTTTGAAGTTGACTTTTGCCTCTACCATCAACCTAATTTTTGTACATTACACGTCTATGAAACTATCAGGTAATAGATTGGATCTCTTTCTTTGTGGACTCTAAAATATCCTTAGCCGAAAACGTCTGCCTCATTATGGACAACATGAGGAAACCTGCAACTACATCAAGTTTAATCTCCTCAACTTTAACTTGAAGGTTTTGAGTTGTAACATGAACCAGCATGGAGGATGAACAACTTTTAGATCAAGTAGCAACAACATCCTTTAACTTATTTCATATCATCTTTCCTTCTCAAATGCTTTGTTTACAATGTTGTTAGCTAAAATAGTAAAAACACTCTTGTGAAAAAGTTTGGATGAGTTTTTGAAATGGTTGCTCACTGACTCACATCAAACCTTTCTGTGACTTGGAAGCAATTTGCTGAAAATTCTTCAACAAACTCAAGCATGAGTGGGCCATGTAGCACTTTAAATTGTTGAAGACTCGGAGGATGCATGGAAAAAACTTAAAGTATTACCCCCTGTTTCATCACATCAACTTTGTTGACGAGTTTATCAGTTAACTCTTCTTCTAGGATACAACAAGCCTAGATGCAAGTCATACAGGAGAAAGAAGAGAGCTACAATCTAATACATTCGATTCTGTCTTGAGCGTGAGCAACAATGTCATAAACTCAAACAACTCATTGCTTAGTTTATTTTGCTCTTTAGGCAAACCCCACAACATCAAAATTTGGAGAAGAAAACAAACATAATTATGTGTTGGAGCGAGGTCTATATAGAAAATAAAAAGATGTTGTAATCCCTTCCAAATTAAAGCAATGGTTGACAAGCATGTTTTGAAACCAATGCAATCAACAATATATTTGCAACTTTCACTGTTAAACATGGTAAGTAAATAGAATAATGTGAAATTTAATCTAAATCAAAGCAATGGTTGACAAGTAAATTTTGAAAATTATGTATTCAGAATAGATATTTGCGACTTCTATTTTTAAGCATAATAAGTTAATAGAATATAAAGTGTAACGCTGATGAATATTTGGTTGGAGGAATTTGGAAAAAAATTTATAGAATTATATATAAGAGGTTGGGCTCATATGTGTATGGATGTGAAAGCAGTGTATAGTTTTATTCATTATGTGTGGGTGTTCAAGGATTGGATGTACCTCATAGGGTTGTTTGGTTATACTCGGTAGTTCCAATCTATAGAGGAGGAGTTGAGAGGAGGGAACATCCTGATGCATCTATCTTTGAAATCCAAGGTTCTATTTTAACTTTTTACCGTTTGCGTTATGTTGGACAATGTGGAAGGAACATAACAGTAGGATTTTCTGCAACAAGTCTTCAATGGTGAGGATTGTAATTATAGAAGTTCTCATTACCCTTTGGGATTGGGAATATCATGTACCAATCTTTAAAGGGATGTTCTTTGAAGATATATTTGTAAGACCAACACTGTTAGTAATATGTGAAGTGTTTATGAATAAATTTATATCTTTTAACAAAAAAATAAGAGGTTGGGTAGTCTTGTGACTTCTAGGAGTATACCGCACAATCCACAATCCAAGACACAAGAAGCCTTGATGCCATTTGAAAAAATTTACCTCAAATTCTTCATAAAACCGTTTTAATTCTTTTGGCCAATATGCAGAACCTGAATTTGGCAGAGAAAAAAATGCATAACTGTTGGAGTGAAGTATTTATGTAGAAAATTGAAACATAGAGTTTATAATGAAACCAAAAATCAATAGTTGCAAGTCTTAATACTAAAAAAATGAACTAAATCAATTAATTCTATATTATATTTAATTCAAAAAACAACAATCCCTCACTAAATCAATTGCATAATGACATGATTATGCTTACCGAAGATGTCATACAGCTCGAATATTTGCTTAGGGGATCTCAAAGTTCCACCAAGGTCTTTGTTAGATTTTTTTAAAGGCTCATTTATACCACCGGTATTGTCTCTACTTCATTGCCCTCTTGAAAGTTTATGCGAAAAGCTCTCAGTACTGTTAGAGTGTGAGTCCATGCCAAAAGACTATAATACTCGAGCTCTTATATGAAGCTCTTGAAGTTCTCAAACGATATGACCAAGCAATGAATGTTGTAACTTTAAAGCCAAGGTACAAGGGACTTTCAAGAATTTATTTTTTTTTATACTGTGTGATCTCATCATAGTTGCTAAACTAGTGTTACATATAGTTGGATTACTATTGATCTGTTCTTTTTAAAATAAGAATTGCAACTAGGTTTTGGTTGCATTGGTTTGATCACAAGAGACATGTATAGCATCTCTTCATTCATAATGTCTTTTCGTTTCTCTATATAAATACATTACTCCATTAGATTTTTGTATAATCTTCACTTATAAATTTCATTCGTTATGTTGCTAACTAAGTGAGTAACATCAATGAGGTGAAAAGTTGGGGGCAGGTTTTAGAGATTGTTGTTTCCTAACTCATGTTAGAGCTTGTTGTGTCTTTGAAGTGGTTTGCGGGTGAACCCTTCCCCAATTGGGGCATATGAAGTTTTAAAAACACCATTCTTTAAGCACCCCTCGAGCATGAATTCTTATTTTGCTTCATAAGTCATCAGAGTTCCATAACACCTTGTAAGTTCTATATAAATATAGAGTAATGCTAGACTTGCATCGAGATCAGAGTTGATGCTTATCTCGATGCAAATCTATGATGCTACAGTGCGTCGGGCACTGTAGCCAGGCATACAGCCGGGCGTACTAGAATTTTCCATAAATATATTTCCAAGACTGTTCAACTGTTTGTCTGATGTTATGGGACAGTGCAGCTGAAAAAAAACATGCGTTTTTTTTTACGCCTTAGTGTGTTGTGTTTATGCCTGGCTGCTTTTTTTACGCAAAAGCATCAAATCGGGTTTTTGCATCACCCCCAATGTTTTTATTTTTTATTTTTAGTTATTTATTTTTTATTTCTTTTATAGCTTTTTTCTTTGAAGATGTGATGCTTTTGATGAAGATTAGCATTAGATGTTTGACTTGTTGGATCATGGTTTATCCATGACCCCATGTTTAGGATGTTATGGTTTTGAAATTTGAATTTTATGTTTGTATTATTCCTCACCTATTTTGACTTAAATTTAGAGACGGAAATATGAAATTGCAGTTTTTATTTTGATTTTATGTGATCAACGTTAACATCGAATAATGTGTTGTCTATCATTTGTCTTATTTTAAGCCGTATGTGTATATTTTCTATACTTGAAAATATTCTCACCTCTAAAAGCTTTACACCTCATGTCATGGTCACCGATTGCCTTGAGTTGAAAATCTTTGATATGGTATGGATCAGGCAGTTTGAAAGACTTAAGCATAGGGATGTGATTAATAACTGATGGCAAAGAAAGCTATCTCAGTGACCTGAAACTTAGGATGATTAGAGATCAACCTGATAGGAAACTCTCTGAGAAGTTTCCGAATTTGAGAGCTTTGCATAAGCTTTGGACTGGTGGTCATCTGCAACATTGAAATTACTCTCTACCTTGAAATTACTCTCTACCTCTGTAGGAATGGAGGTGGATTTGGCCACTCCGAGCAAAAACAAAGTTCTTGGCACATATTAGCCAAGAGGGTAAAAGGAGCCAAGGGCAGCCTCATCCCATCAGGTGAAATCTTCACTTTAAGAAGCAGGGACCTAGTTGGCTAGCCCAGCACATACTGTTCCCTGACATTTTTTTCCTGTTTTAGTAAACTGGCAGAAAAAGATTAATAAATAAAAATTTTCATTCTGAATGTAACACAAACTATGAACTCTAGTTTGTTAAGTGCAAAACTGATTTCTCTGGGTGTAATCTGGTTGAATTTGTAGTCACCTCCCAGAACTCCAGAGTGTGGAGTAACCAAAAGTAAGCGGAGTGAAGACATATCGTCTGGGAGAGGGGACTGTGAGAGTGTTTTCAAGACTGCCTCTGTGTCCTCACTGCCAAACTCTCTGATTTAAGACATGATCTGTTGTATGATCTGATGTTGTTGTTTTCAATGTTCATAATTCACTATGAAGTGCATGACACCTAGAGAACATGAACCTTGTGCAATAGATGTCATATAATACCAACAATGATGCACTTGTATTTTTAAATACAAGTGTGATGCACTGTCATTTTAAATTATTGTTCTTTTGACATCTTCTGGCGCTTAGGTCTGGTCTTTTACCCGCGAAAATGCACTTGTATCTTTACAAGCGTGATGCACTGTTATTTTAAATTATTGTTCTTTTGACATCCGCTGGCACTGTGTCTAGTTTTTACCCGTGAAAGCAGCTGCTCCCGCCCAATTTTGCGGTCTATTACACAAACCCCAAACTTTCCCCTTGGTATTTGGATTTCCAAAGCTCGTTTACTCCAACATCATTTATTCAATAAGCCTTATTCTATTGTTTGATTTCAGTGCAAAATTAGTTAATTGAGCATATCTGAATTTCTTGTGGTTTTGCAGCCGAGAAAAGTTTGGGGAGATGCATGCGAGGCTGTGGTGGGAAGAGAATCGAGCCAGAATACACGAACAATATTTGTGATGACATACTTTGATAACACAACAGAGGAAGCAGCACGTACCATGGCCGATTCACATTCGAACTCAAATACATTACGATTCCTAGTTGGTATTGCAGGGCCCAAGTCGGCTTTCTTATTTTTGGTCCCTTAACATTTCTCAGGTTTAGTATGTATGTTTGTGTATACACATTGCAGGTGAGGCATATCCCAACTCACTCTGCCTCTTAATTCTTGGAAATATGCCAATGTTGGTATTTTCCCGTGATTCAGAGTGATTTGGTGCAAATTATTGTTACATGTTTCATATTGGAACATATAATTTAGCATTAGTGAAAGCTGCCTAGGAGTAATGGTGGTGCTTTATATTTATGTTCACAAGATTTCTGTTTACAGAAATGTTTCACACTGGTCACAATCATGGTTTGTGATTTCACAAAATCTCGCGAAAATTTTCGATTTTTTTAATTTGACAAAAAGAAGATACCCGAATTTAATACTCACAGTTTTTATTGATGATTGCAAAAAATTTGATGAAATTTCTATAAAATCGCGAAATTTCGATCTTCTTCCTCACCTCAGAGTCTTCCTCCTCCAGATCGAATCTCAAGTGGAGTGTTCCTCAGCCTACTTCTCCTTGGTCGATCTCAGCCTACTCCTCCATCGAACTCCACAACAGTCTTCCTCAACCTCTGCCATGCTCCTCTTCCATCGATCTTAACCTGCTCATCTTCTAGATCGAATCTCCAGCTCTCCATAGTCTTCTTCATACCGATCTCCTCCTCCATCGATCAACTACTATTGGCTACTGAGCTACTATCTATATCCATCTTCTTCACGCTGTTAATGGTTCACTCGTTAAGTCTCATGTACCCATGTACCTAGTAGCAATACCAATATGTACCCAACTACCCAAGGACCCATTATCCAGTAGCCAGTACATGTATGTATCCAACTACCCATGCATCCAGAAGTAGCCAATACCCATGTACTCAGACTAGGGTATTTTAGTGTCATTGGCACGATAAAAGGTTAACATGATAATTAAAATTTATTCTACTTTAAATATTAAGATAAATAAATATCAAAATGTTGGGTATGGAAATCGACCCATCCACTCTTGGTGCTTTGAGTTTTATATGATCCGTCATATTCTTATAATTGAGCAAATTTCAACCATCTTTTATCTCCAACCTCAAACATCATTTTGATTTGTAATATAGACTAGGGTATTCTCCTGCTATCAACATTCAAATTGTTTTCCTTATGGTCAGTCAAATGTGTGTGATAGGAGAACTTTCAGCTTTGGGCAGAGGTATTTTAGTATGCAAACATAAAATTTCTGCCAAATACCCTCATTTTTCCCTTCTATGTGATCCGTTAGAGCTTCATGTTTGGGTAAATCTCAGCCATCTTTTATCTCCAACCTCAAACACCATTATGATTTGTAAGATAGATGTATTGTCCGTGTCATTGACACGATAGAAGGTGGGTCGTGGCAATAGGTCAAACTCGGTTAAAATTTTAAACAATTAGGAATAAAACTTATTTTAAAGTTGTCACAATTAACCCTCCCAAAACTTTGATTTTTCAAAATATGGAGTTCATGATCTTTGCTTGAATGTGTCTTAATATTGAAATACTTATGACGTGAATTGCATTAGATTATTGTTCTTTTATTTGGAAAAATGCATACAACGTAAAATACATATTTAAATCTTTAAGCATTTGTATTAATAGTTGGTTTTAAATTTTAAGAGTTTATATTAATGATTGATTTCATTATAAGGATATTCAAAAATGCATTTCAACCATACCAAGTTTACTAAAATTCGACAACTAAGTAGATAGTTATAACGATTTACATTTAAAAAAACACAAAATTTATCTTTCCGCCATATATGTATTCCACCAACTCTTTTTTTAAACCTTTTTGTCTATTTTCTTTGCACTTCTACTTGCAACTTATTTACAAAAATGTCATTGTTGATAATGAATATTCACCATCAATATCTTCCTAAACTTTCAATCTTGGTCGTTTTTTTTTATCTCAAACATCATTCTGATTTGTAAGATAGACTAAGGCATTCTCTGTGTCGCTGGCACGATAAAAGTTTAACATGATAGTTAGAGTTTATTCTACTGTAAAAATCAAAATCTTAGGTATGAAAATCGAATCCATGCACTCTTGGTGTTTTTAGTTTATGTGATTCATTAGATTTTTATATTTGGGTAAATCTAAGCTATTTTTTATCTCCCACTTCAAACAACATCTTGTTTTGTATATATAATGGTTCACCCTGTACTCAGTGTCAAGTTTGTACTTCGAAAAGTTCAGTAAATTACTCAATAGAAGTCGAAGTAACATTTCTATTAAGTGTCATCTTAGAGAGAGCGTAAACCAACAAATTAGCCAAATTATTGTACCCAGTAACTTGATAGGTTTATTTAGGCTTGCATCTTATTTTTTTCATATATTTCATATACCCTTGAAATTTATTATATATGTTTCATGGTATCTTTGAAATTTTTACGTTTATTCTTTACACACCGAAAATAAAAAAAATTCCTAAAATTAGAAAACTGAAATTAACTCGAAAATTGAAATCACAATATCCTTGCTCCAAATAGTCTTGAGACATGCTGGTTACAAAAAGGGTGATGTCTTATTTTAAATTTGATGTTTTGCAAAACTCAACGCTTTATTATAACTTTGAAAGGGATCAACGTAGATTTGGGTCCTCCAAACATTAAAAAATTTTTTTACTATGGTTTGTTAGATTAACATATAGGTGCATTTAGAAGCATTTGTCAAATTAGGTTGAAACACATACGTATAATTCCGACGTTGACATTAATCCACATGTTTCAGCTCAAAATGAGCATTAAGGCATGGTTCATGTAAAAGTTTGCCGTAAAAAATGCACCAAAATTTTGACTATATAACTCATCTTCTCCAAATTAATAGTAAAAAGTATGTCTTCAACTCTAATTTTACTTTTCCATTTTGCCATTTTTTAATTTTAATAATTAAATGTAAAACCAACATACCTATGAATAGTTCCAAGATTTGTGTATGAAAAAATACTATTACATTTTTTACACTTTTACCCTCACAAATTCAAATTATTTATAATCAAACTCAGCCCCTCTCAATATTCATTAATTAGACCTAAGCCCCTAATATAATGTATTTGAAGCCCTCCGATTATCTATAAATTACAAATATGTCCTTACAAATAGAAAACATTATCAAATTTTTTACCATTTTACCCTTCCAAGTTAAACTATTTACAATCAAAACCAGCCCATGCGAGGCCGCTCCGAGGGCAAAAAATGTTTGACCATCACAGAAGCACCTGCGAGTGGACAATTTTGGCACCGTTAAAACTTGATGCAGATGTTACTAACCTAAATTAATATGCTAATTTGACTTGATTGTTATACCGCAAGTGTTTGGTTGCCTAACTAGTACACAATGACAAATACGGATCGATCCCATGAGGATTAAAAACATAATCGATAACTAAGACCTATTTAGACAAATTTAATTGGTGTTACAACAATCAGAAATTTTTAAACAATGGAAAGTACAAAAACAATTGAAAATTAAGTTTGAGAATCAAAGAAAGAGATGTTAAGGCTTTCGAATCATTTATTGAGTTTATAGAACTATACTAATGTCAATTATTATCCCCTAGCAATGTAATTGATTGATTTTAGCAAAGATGTAAACCTCCAGCATTAATTGTTTGTTTAAGACACAACTAATAACATGTTTAAGTCATACAAATAAAACATACTTAAACAAAAACATAAAATAATTCTAACTACCATAGATGCATGATATACATGGTGTAAGTAATATATTTTTGTTCACAAATCAATCCAATGTTAAACCATACAAAGGATTCAAAAACAATAAAAAATTTTAAATTAAATTCTACTAAGCCCAAGGAATCATCTATGCCTTAGCGAAGGATTTAGAAACCCATGGTGGTTGCGGCGACAATGTGGGTGAACATCTCCTTCTTAACAAATCTACGCTGCTATTCTGTGGTGGTACATAATAAAATGAGTAGCGTGCGATGGTGCTCTGCTGGTTTGTGAGGGTGACGAGGTAGTGACGATGAGATGAAGAAGCAAACATGGAGATGGTGGTTTGTGATTGCAAATGAGGGGCGAGATGGAGGCGTGGTGTTCAGTGTGTCTATATGTGTGAGAATCAGAAAAAGAAGGGGTTGTCTGTAAAAAAATAGGTGAGGTGCGATGAAGGATGAGGAAAAAGAATGGAGAAACGATAGAGAAAAGAAATGAGCAGTGGCTGGTGATGGTGGCATCAATAGAGAGGGAGGATTTTTGAGATAGTGACGAGGTGATGTGGTGGCAGGAACTGGTAGTAGATAGCGAAAAGAAGGGAAAACAGAGTAATCGGAGAAGGTGGTGGTATGTTCGTTGCAAAGGATAGGGGATCAGAGATGTTGGCTCACGAATGGTTCATGGCTGTGAGGAAAATGAAGTCTGATTGTGGAGTTGGTTGTTCCAGGGAGGAAGAGACGAAGAACATAGGAGGGAAAAGGTGTTGATGGCAAGAAGATGGTAGTTTCCGGTCTTTTTAGCGAGTGAGAATCGACGGCAAGGGGGGTGATGAGATGGTTCTTTGGTGGCTGGAAAAAGATAGAGGGTTGAGTTTGGAAAAAAGGGGAATATAGAGCTTTTGATTGGGCTTGGGGTTAGGTTTGATTCACATGGATTTGGGTATGGGTATGGTTTGAATGGGCTTTGGCATGCGAATTATTATGGCGATTTTCACCTGCACTTTGGACCGCCATTCAAACCTATCAAATAATTGTTCTTTGGGGTGCTGAATTTATACGATTTCATCATTTAGGTTTCAAATCTTACAAAACATGAAAGTGAAATAGTTAGAACAAAATACAGTATTCGAAACACTAACAAATATTAACTATAAGGTAATTTAAGTATAAATTACGTGAATATCGAATACCCCCAAACCTATATTTTGTTAGTCTTCCAGCAAAACAATTTTTTTTTAAATCCTAACTCACACTTTCGCAGAAATCTTCAGTTACACTTACTTTAAACGTCCAACAAGACTTTGAACCCCTAGATTACCTCTAGTAGGTGAGTGTAAACTTGAGGTCATCATTTTAGAGTTGCTCATGTTCATCTCCATTTTTCAGATCTTCGTTTCAATTTTCCAAATCTTCGTCTCCATTTTTCAGATCTTCGTCTCCATCGATCTTCGTCTTCATTCATTCATTCAGGATTTGTTTATTCTTGTTTATTGTGAAAAACATTTTACAGTTGTAAACTTGATTCTTGATTTGATTACACATATCTTCTGTTGAAACTAGGTGAATTGTATGGGTCATCAGTGTGTTTGCGGTGTCAATTATCTCAAAAAGATTTGGATGCTTTGGTTTCAATCACATGTGATGAAGATGTTGCAAATCTCATGGAAGAGTATGACCAAGCAGCCGCTGCATCATCGACTCCATCTTCATCAATAAAAATCAAAGCGAATCTCTGATAAACAAACAAAAAAAAAGTCAATCTCTCTTCCTGTATCAGCAGATGCTTTGGTTTCAATCTGCTTTGGTTTCAAAGAGTAAGACCGAGCAGATGCTTTGGTTTCAATCTCTCCTCCTGCATCAGTAAATCTCTGAGAAACAAAGAAAAATTTAACTGGTTTTTAAAATAATCGGGCCAGGCTGGTTAACCGATGGGTTCTGGGATGTGAAACCGAGGCCCAAACCAAAAATTCGGCCCGGTTTGGGTTTTGGGACCGACAATTAAATTAATATTTAAGAAACCAGACCGAACCAGCTCGATCGATCCAGTTTTCGGTTCGGTCCGATTTTTCGATCTAAATTACCCAGCTCTAGTGTGAATAGCCTTATCAACATAACTCTCTATTTCACAGTAAAGACGCGACTAGATAACTTTTAGAAAATATGTTTCGACTACAAATCTTTCATGTCACTAAAAAATAAATCACTCAGAGATTAGGTATTTATCACTCAGTTTATATATCAGAAAAAAAAGAATAATTTATGAAAACACTAACATCTCACTTGCAATTATCATAAAAAACAGTGTTCTAAAAATCGCTAGGCGCTGGGCGGGCGACGAGCAGGTGCCTAGCGCCCAGGGGCCTAGGCGGGTGCCTAGGCGGTCTTAGGTTTTGTATTATAACTTTAATAATTTACAAAAGTTAAGCATAATACCTTATCAATTACATCCAATTTAATGTCAATATATATATGCAAAATTTAAAAACATGAAAAATTAACAATCGTGAACAAAATTTATTAAAACTCAAATGACTGAAGTTGGTCATGATAGGTACTTTATATAAATTTGAATTTGTGTACTCTTTTATTTTTCTTCAAATTGCATGAATAACCTCAGTTATGTTTGATAAAATCTACATTAGTAAAATTGGTACCTGCAGATCCTTTGAGAATTCCATTAAGTAATCATCCTTCGCTACATTTAGACATATCATCATTATCATCATCAAAGCCCATTCCCGAGATTTTCTAAAACAATAATTAAATAGTTTATTTCTAAAAAATAGGAAAGAAAAATAAAATAAGAACACAATCAACCTTATTAAAAAATAAAAAATAAAAAAAAAAAAAAAAAAAAAAAAATCTCCCAGACCGCCTAGACCCCGCCCAGACAGCCGCCCAGGCATTAATCTGGGCGGTTTTCCACCTTCTAGCGCCTAGGCGCCGCCTAGACCGATTTTTAGAACACTGATAAAAAAATGGACTTTTGAAAGAATGAAATGAATATGATCTCATGGATAGGAATATCAGTTACTTTTGAGAATAATGTTGAATATAATAGTTCTTGTTTATTCATTCTCCACATATAAAGACCGAACTTTTACTTAAGATCAGTTAGGTTTTTACTAGATTGTAATAGGGTTTGGATTATGGTTAGCAAGAATGAAAATGATATACAAAAATTTCAGAGAATGGATACACCCTTTAATAAACACATGGGGCACTGAAGAATAAACCAATGTTGTAAACCATTGATTTTTCATCCTTCCAAATTCAAATTCATATATATTTTTTTGAAGCATCAAATTTAAATTTTTTTTTTTTATCAATGACATTATTTTCCTTTTTTACACAATAAAAACTTTCAGCCTTGAGGGTTCATGGAATATTTAGTTTTATCTATTCAATTTGCCCATTCCAAACATATATCAAATCATAAACATTCTCAGAGAATTGGGGTCAGGAAAAAAATAATATGGGGTATTACTCCATAATTGGAATAGGTAATGGAAAATTGGTTAGCAAAGAAAAACTATTTAAAGGGTCGAAATGGCTGCAAGCAGATATTTATTACTGGGTAGGCTAAAAGCCTAGATAATGGTTCAAAGAAAAATGCTTATATCACTTCCTAAGTTCTACTCAATATTATGATATCTCAACCAAATAAACCAAAAAGTTTTAGTGTAATGATTCAACTTTAATGTCATTCTCAAAGCAATCAATGAGAGAAAAAGAATAATGAGATTATCAACGAGATAATGCGGACTCGAGAAAAATTAGAGTTTATTAAATAACCCTCAAGAGAAATAGAATAACTCTAAACTCATAAGGGTTAAGTCTCTACTATTATTCCAAGACTTTCTAGTAAATATCTCACTCATCAACTTCAAATTATGTTAATTTGGCTTATAGTGCAAAAATAGTCGAGTTGAAAAATCTCCTGAAATATATTTAACCTAAAGAAAACATGTTCCTATTAGTATATCAATGTGATAAGCGATAGCATGTATTTTCTCAAATTTAAAAGCATACTCGGATGTTGAATGCATTTTCAAATCAAAGATTTTTCACAATTATCATAATCATTTATATATTCAAAGGAGATTGAGTAGAATACAGTAATTAATCGGTATAGTTGTGAAATACATTTCAACTCAAAATTTTTGAAAATTGCACAAAACTCATAAACCCCACCCCCAAACCTAAATCAAATATTGTCCTCAATGTATAAAAAGAATAATCATGGCAAATGAAGGAAAAAATGTGAGGGTTAGAGTGATATTACCATGGTGAAGTTTTTACCAATTTCAAAGATATCATCCACTAATGAAAGCTCAAAAATTAAAGAATTGTGAACTTATCATGAGAAATTGATAAAACACATACAATACACGAAAAAATGTGTACCAGTTGTAAGTCAAAATCGTTACGAAGCTAACGAGTATGAGTGCAATGCAACTAGAAAGAGCTCGAAGATCAATCCAACATAACCATAATGACACAGCTGAAGTTGAGTTGCCTCCCAGGAGCGTTTGGTTTAATGTCGTTAGCCATACAAAACACATAGAGTACCCATAAGGCCATGGGTGAGAGAGAAATAATTTCTCAATTCGAATACACATGATCCTCTAATAACAATACATCAACATTTACTTCTGATGTAGGCAACTCTAAGAATGGTCTAAGACGCTAACCATTGATTTTAACCATTTTAGGATCAACAATCTCAACAGCTCCATGTGAAAACATTGTTTTCACAATATAAGTCTAGACCATCGAGATCACAATTTGCCAAGAAAGAGATGTAACCGAGAATTAAATAACAAAACCTTTTGAAAGGCTCAAAAGACTCGCAAATATTGGATTTATCATGAAACACCTTCATTCGTTATTTGTAAATTTTAGCACTTTGGTATTTATTATTCCGAATCTTTTCTAACTCTTTAAGTTGAAGCTGACGATGTGATCCAGCCTTATCTATATCAAAATTAAAGGTTTTAATAGCCCAATAAGCATGATGTTCCAATTCCACAAGCAAATGACAAGCCTTACAAAAAATAAGTCTATATGGAGACATTCTAAACAGGGTTTTAAACGCTGTCCTATGAGCCCAAAGAGCATCATTCAGACGTTGCTACCAATCCTTACGGTCTGGTCGAACTTTTTCTCCAAAATGTGTTTCATTTCCCAATTGGAAATTTCAACTTGCTCACTTGTTTGTGGATGATATGGAGTACCTACTTAATGAGTGATGTAGTATTTCATAACTAACAATTCAAATGGTCTATTGTAAAAATGAGAACCACCATCACTTATAACAACACACAAAGTACCCAAAACGAGAAAAAAATATTATCTTTCATAATTTTGACCACAACCTTGTGGTCATTCGTTTTACAAGGTAACGCTTCTACCCATTTGGAAACATAATCAACAGTTAGAAAAATGTAAAGATAACCAAACGATGGAGGGAAAGGTCCCATGAAGTCAATGCCCCAAACATAAAAAATCACCACAATGGGAATATTAGTAATAGGCATCATATTCCTACGAGAAATAGAACTCATTCGTTGACATCTATCATATGTAGCACAAAATGCATAGGTGTCACGAAAATAGTTGGCTAATAAAAGCCACATTGCAAAACCTTTGCCGCTATTTTTTTTTAGAACTAAAGTGGTCTCCATGCGCCTGATCATGAAAAAAGGAAATGATACTATGGAACTCACTCTCTGGAACGCATCTCCTAATGACATGATCAAGACAATATGTTGTCCTAGAAGAAATGTTTGACCTCGGCAAAAAATTTAGTCTTATATTGTCTAGAACAATTAGAAGGGAAATGGCTTGTAACAAGGTAATTCACGATATCTGCATATCATGGTAACTGGATGATAGCAAGTGCTCATCAGGAAAAGATTCACTCAAGAGCACATCTGCAATAGATGACTCTACAAGAAGTCTAGACAAATGGTCAACTACAACATTTTTGGAGCCCTTCTAATCCCAAATCTCAATATCAAACTCTTGTAGCAATAGGACCCAACGAATTAAAAATGACGCATGATCAGTAAAAATAAGAACTTTTGATCCTATAAGGTATGACCTAAATTTGTCTAAATCAAAGACAATAGCGAGTAACTCCTTCTCTGTGGTAGAGTAATCAAGTTGCGCATCTTGTCCAGTTCGACTAGCATAATAAATAACATAGGGATTTTTCTCCCCTCGTTGTCCTAAGACAACTCCAAACACAAGATCAGAAGCATCACACATAAGCTTAAAAGGTAAATTCCAATTTAGAGGTTGGATGATTGGAGCTGAAGTCAACAATTATTTAAGCTTCTCATAAGCTTTCAAATAGTCTTCATCAACGACAAAAATAGAGTATATAGCTATTAAATTGCATAGATAATGAGTAATCTTACTAAAATCCTTAATGAACCTATGATAAAACCAGCATGGCCTAGAAAAAAATCTAATTTCTTTCACTGTCTTCGGTAATGAAAGACTCAAAATTAAATCAATTTTGGCTTTGTCAACTTCGATACCCTTCTTAGAAATTATATGCCCAAGAAATATACCTTGCCTAACAATAAAATGACATTTCTCCCAATTCAAGACAATATTTTTCTTTTCAAACATGTTTAACACTAAGGTTAAATGATGCAAACACTCATCAAATGAATCTCCAAATATTGAAAAATCATCCATGAATACCTCTGAAAAGTCATCCGAGAAAATACTAAGCATGCACCTCTGAAAAGTGGCGGGTGTATTACACAACCCAAAAGGCATTCTCCGATATACAAAAGTCCCAAAGTGGCAAGTGAATGTGGTTTTCTCGTTATCCTCAAGTGCAATGGGGATTTGGTTATAATCGGAATACCCATCATGAAAATAATAGTAATCATGTTTGGCTCACCTTTCAAGCATCTGATCGATAAAGGGAAGAGGAAAGTGATCCTTCCACGTGTCAGAGTTTAACTTACGACAATCAATGCAAACTCGCCATCCGGTGGTCATGCGGGTGGGTGTTAGCTCATTCTTATCATTTGTGACTACCGTCACCTCCGACTTCTTGGGAACAACCTGAACTGAACTGACCCAAAAGCTATCTAAAATTGGGTAAATAATACCCACATCCAACAATTTGATTATCTTGACTCAGAAAACCACCTTAAGATTAGGATTGCGGCTATGTTTCATTTCACGTGAAACTTTTGCATTATCTTCGATATGAATGTGATGCATGCAAACGGTTGGACTTATTCCTTTTATATCTGCTATAGTCCACTCAAGTGTTGCCTTATGCTCTTTCAAAACATCTAGCAACTTATTTTCCTATTCAAAAGTCAACGCAGATGAAATAATAACAGGTAAAGTATCATCAGAATCTAAAGACGTATACTTGAGAGCATCAAGTAGTAGTTTAAGGTCAAGCTTGGGTGGCTTCTCAACAAAAAGGACTGAATTGACTCACTGAGTAGAAGGGGTTCCACTTTACACTTCCATCCATAACTAGGAACCATAATAGGGGTTGAATCAAGCAAAACATTCACTTCCCTAATGAAATGATCAATATCGAAGTCTAAATCAAAATGAGTCAAACATGTCGTTAAGGGGTCATCTAACGCAGATTGCAAAATGAAATTTTGACCAAATTCTCAATCATGTTAACTTCATAGATATCCTCGAACTTGGGCGGTTGTTGACTTACACTAAAAACATTGAGTTCGATGATCATGCTGCCAAATGACAATGTCATGATTCCATTCCTAGAGTTAATAATAACATTGGATGTGGAAAAAAATGGGCGACCCAAAATAAATGGAATGTGACTGGAGGGACTGTGAACAAGTTGTGTATGAAGAACTATAAAGTCCACTGGAAAATAAAAATTTTCAACCTTAATTATTACATCCTTTATAATACCACAAGGGACTCTGACAGACCTATCTACGAATTGCAGACTTTGCAGTGTTACTTTAGTCGATTTTAATCCGTCGAGATCTAATTGCTCATAAATGAAAAATGACAATAAATTAACACTCGCCCCTAAATCCAACAATGCCTTATCAATCATATGATCACCAATAACACAATAAATGATTGAGCACCCAAAATCCCTATACTTAAGCGGGGTTTTGAGTTGACTTGCTCGGCAAAGAAGGCTTCTTTTTGCACATGTAGTTTTTGCTTCTGTGTACAAATATCCTTAAAAAACTTGGTATAGACAATAACTTGCTTAATAGCATCGAGCAATGGGATATTAATATGAACTTGTTTTAAAATATCATTGACATTTGTTCCTTTCTTAGTCGGAGCTAACCGTGATGAAAATGGGGCCTTAGGAAAATAGGATGTCTGAGTAGGGTTAGAGTCAAGAGGAGCATCTTTAGAAGGTGAGGCTTTATCAGTCACCTTGTAAGATGGAGATGCAACCTGCTTTGACTTAGACAAAAATGCAATGACACTCGAATTGGGCATTTGTATCCGACTATCAACTTATTTTCCACTCTTAAGGGTGCTAATATAATTGATATTTTCATTAAAGGGCTCAGATGTGCTATTGATTACAAATTGACCCTTTAGGCATACTTTGGTGATAGAAATGCCCAATAAGTAATAAAGACCCTGACACTTAAATTGTACTTTTTTGTGTTTATGCCCAATAAGTAATAAACAGAATTGGGAAGCAACAATTCTACCCAGCCTGGGTTTCACGCCTGGGTTGCTGCCTGGACCCTCTTGGGCACGTGCACCTGGGAGGGTCTTGGGCACGTGCGATGCTCATTTGGTCTCTTTCAACGCAAAACAAAATTCAAATCCCGCGCGTGTGTTTTCAATAACAATTCAAATCTCCATCTCTATTGGTGTCTTTCAACTCCCCATTCTTTTTTTCATCTCTTTCTGTGTTTCTGCAAACCTCCACTGAAGCTACCTCCGCCTGCCAACGGCTGGGAAGTTCAATTTTTTGGAGGCAGGGGAGGTAACAAGCACAGGATTTGATATGGTTCAGACGGTGGAGCTTACTTAGATTGGCGCTGAGAGGACCAAAAATGGCTTGAGTTTGATGAGTGATACTCCTCTGCTAAAGCAATTCGATAAGCTTTCAAGTTGGAGGGGTTCTTATTTTATTTGTTTGCTTCAATGAGTGTTTCTTTGTTTCCTCAATTGGGTGCTATGTTCTTGTGTTTTGTGGCGTCGCTTGGGTTTTGGTTATTGTTCTTGAATACCCATTTGTTGTTTTTGCACATTTGATTGTTTGGTGTAATGGGTAATTCTTAATTTTAGTTTTTAGTGTTTGTAATTGCAATAATTTTCAACCCTTTTTTTTATAGGGTTTGGGGTTTTTCTGGATACCCATTTGTTATTCTTGTAGGTTTTGATGGTTGTTTTGAGTTCATCTGGGTTTCATTGATGGTTGTTATTCTTAAAGATTATTGGTCTAGACATAATCTTGAAGTTGAACACCAACTGTTTGATTCATTTTCCCACTGATAAGGCCATGGATTTTTTTTATTGGCATAATGTGGTTGGCAATGTTGTGGCATTGGGGTACTTCACTGATGATTGATTTGGAGTTATACTTGATATGATAATTTTCTTTTAATTGCTAAGATTGTGTAATCTCATATTATTGAGTTGTTGGCTTTCCCTTGGAGCAGTACCATGGAGGAACCAATTTTGGACGGTCTGTCGGAGGCCCTTTCCATCACGACAAGTTATGACTATGATGCACCCATTGATGAATATGGTGAGAATGTTGTTCTGACTACTTTAATACTTGACAAAATGTTCATGTATTTTCATTCCTATATACGGTTTGTTCTCTCCAAATGGTAACTAAATGTTGCAACTATGCAAACTTGATCAGGCAACCTAAATATGGCCATTTGAAAGAGCTTCATCGCTCGATTAAGTTATGTGAGCGAGCTTTAGTGTCAGCTGATCTAACTGTTACTTCCTTGGGAACTTATCAACAGGTTAGCAGTCTTCTCTATCTCCTCCTTCACACTGGTAATGAGGACTCTAGTGTACCTGACTAGTTCAATTATTTACATTTTCCAGGCCTATGTATTCTCCACTAAATCAGGTGATTCTTTTGTGGTGTGTGCATGTTGTTCATTTCAAGGGATCAAGGAAACGCCTTATGCTTGAGTCATGGAACTTCTACAACTCCTCTGCTTTGCTTGACATTTCAGATATGTTGTGCCTGATCTTAATGTGTGGGAGAAAGAAGTATGATTTTTGAGGTACATGTTCAATTTCAGTGGTTGGTTTCAACAAGGCCATTGGTGACGATACTTTTTGTTTTATCATTCAAGAAACCTCGTGCATGTCAAGAGATTGCAACTTTATTAACTTGTAATTTGTGCACTTTAATAAGATAACACATGCACTGTGGTGTTCTCCAGTGTTCATCCCACCATCACAATGTGTTTCTTTTAACTGCATGTCTTCTGTGAATTGCTGCCTAGATTTCTTTTCTTGATCATCAGACCTGTCACAAGCTTGTAGCATAACTTGATGGGTGCATTGTAGAGGTGGTGAGTTTTTAATGGAAATCTGTTTTAGTATGGTGAACTGTCCGTAAAAAAAAACTCTTTCACTTTTAGACTAAACTTTGGAAAATTTTGGTAGAGTTTAAATCACATTTTACCAATGGCATTATCTGGTCCTCACAACAAGAAACACTTGTAGAAAGTGGTGTGAAATGTTTAAAAGAAACTTTAGGTGATAATGAGCATTTTAGAATTATGACACTTACGAGTCATGTAATTGTCTTCTAAATGGTATTCACATGCATAAAATGTGTACTTCACAATCTGCCTGGTCTCAGTGTTAATGAAAATAGTTGATCTAATTGCAAGCTTTAATAACAACCAATGTTTGATCATAAACAATCCTATCACAACGTAATTAAGGACACTTTTTTAAATGGTGTTACCTATTTGTTTCTCCCTTAAACACCTTGTATAAAATAGAAATAAGATGTTGTTCATAACAAATTATAAAGTGAAACTAAGAGGTAAACATTTAGCTTTCTTCTCTGTTACATTTCAGCAATAAAAACTTTCAGCTTTGCATGAAGAACTCTGATCACTTCAAGCAGTTTAGTTCTCTGAAAATAATTACACTGTAAGGATATTCCTCTCAACAATTCAAAAGGAAAAAAGAAAAGAGAGGGAGTAAAATTAATGAAGGCCATAGACAAGCAAAACTCCCACTCCAGCAATCCCAGCTACCAGCCCAATGATTACTCCAATTGGTGGCAACCCCCAACCAACTGCCTTCCTTGTAGCTACATCATACTCAGCGAATCGCTTCTTAGGTGCCAAGCATTGGGGGCATGAGTAAGTATCCGGCTGCAAAATACCACATATTCCGAAAATGAATCTTATTCGCTTGGTTAACAACGTGGTAACCAAAATCTTAATGCACAATTCTCCGAGTCCTCATTACTAGTGTGGAGGAGGAGATAGAGAAGACTGCTAACTGTTGATAAGTTCCCAAGGAAGTAACAGTTGGATCAGCTGACACTAAAGCTCGCTCACATAACTTAATTGAGCGATGGAGCTCTTTCAAATGGCCATATTTAGGCTTCCTGATCAAGCCTGCGTAGTTGCACATTTAGTTACCATTTGGAGAGAACAAACCATATATAGGAATGAAAATACATGAACATTTTGTCAAGTATTAAAGTAGTCAGGACAACATTCTCACCATATTCATCAATGGGTGCATCATAGTCATAATTGTGGTGATGAAAGGGCCTTCGACAGACCGTCCAAAATTGGTTCCTCCATGGTACTGTTCCAAGGGAAAGCCAACAACTCAATAATATGAGATTACACAATCTTAGCAGTTAAAAGAAAAATATCATATCAAGTATAACTCCAAATCAATCATCTGTGAAGTACCCCAATGCCACAACATTGCCAACCACATTCTGCCAATAAAAAAATCCATGGTCTTAATAGTGGGAAAATGAATCAAACAGTTGGTGTTCAACTTCAAGATTATGTCTAGACCAATAATCTTTCAGAATAACAACCATCAATGAAACCCAGATGAACTCAAAACAACCATCAAAACCTGCAAGAATAACAAAGGGGTATCCAGAAAAACCCAAACCTTATAAAAAAAAGGTTGAAACTTATTGCAATTACAAACACTAAAAGCTAAAATTAAGAATTACTCATTACACCAAAACCATCAAATATGCAAAACAACAAATGGATATTCAAGAACAATAACCAAAACCTAAGCAACGCCACAAAACACAAGAACATAGCACCCAATTGAGGAAACAAAGAAATACCCATTGAAACAAACAAGTAAATATAAGAACCCCTCAAACTTGAAAGCATCTCGAATAGCTTCAGCAGAGGAGTATTACTCATCAAAATCAAGCCATTTTGGTCCTCTCAGTGCCAACCTGAGTAAGCTCCACCGTCTAGACCATATCAAATCCCCGCACTTTCTACATCCCTTACCTCCAAAAATTGAACTTCCCCATCGCTGGTCGGTGAAGGTAGCTTCAGTGGAGGTTTGCAGAGACACACAGAGATAGAGGGAAGAAAGAAAAGAGGGAAGAAAGAATGAGGAGTTGAAATAAATCAATAGAGATGAAGATTTGAATTGTTATCGAAAACAACGCGTGGGATTTGAATTTTGTTTTGCATTAAAAGAGACCAAATAAGCCATCACACGTGGCCATATAAAGGGAGCACTAATAGACACCTGTAAGGAATGAGAATGTCATTTACTTCGTATGTTCATGAGAGGTGAGATAAGGCTCGGTGTCTTCAACCAATTATCAATGTATGTCGTATCATTCATATGAAACTTATTCATTAAGATGTATCCCACTCACATTTCAAACCATTTTTTTATTTATGAATTGCCCATTGGTTGATTTGTGGTTGGTTCATATGTTGGCACAATATATTAATTGATTTATATAAGTATTGATGCAATCATTATCCGCTCTCTGCTCTGATCTTGACTTGCAAACATGTTGACCTACACAAGGAAGTATATGAGACACAAACCATCCGTTGTGATGGTCGATGACACTCTGATGCTAAAGTTAGATAGGGACCCTGAGAAATGTGTAATGTTGTAAACAAGGAATTTATAGGATACCTTAGCTTACCAACCTCATATCTTACTTATAGTGCAGGAGTCCTGGTACAAACTAGATCATCGATAGCGTAGTTTAGGGAAGAAGATCTTGTGAAATCCTTCTCTATAGGAGTCGTGCTATGGAGGGTAGTTTCCCTGTTAGCCATGTGCTCCTAGATAGGCTCGAGATAGTTCTCGTTCTGAAAGTGTTCTATAGGTGGAAGTCTCCATATGTGATACGTATTCTAGAATATG
This sequence comes from Berberis thunbergii, assembly GCA_003290165.1. Lineage (NCBI taxonomy): Eukaryota > Viridiplantae > Streptophyta > Magnoliopsida > Ranunculales > Berberidaceae > Berberis > Berberis thunbergii. Next base: position 3,970 of record QNQO01003286.1, on the reverse strand, counting down.
CTCCTAGTTCGAAGCAAATAGTCGTTGTAATTGCCTATCTGAAGCTGATCCTTGAGAATTCGCTTTAACAGGGCTTACGGGTATTGAGGATAGCTGTGAGACCATGTGGGCCTAGAGGGTTGTATCACTTGGCGGGCTGCATTGGCTGGTTTATAATCGTACGTGCTGGATCAGTGTCGAGCTGACCCTAGAGCTATCTTTATCTTTCCCTTGAGATCATCATGACACATGTACGCGCGTAGAGCCAAGACAGTTTTGGTGTATCATTGCTACTTCGCCTGAGTCTGAATTGTTTGTTTTAGCCATGTCTTCATTATTGAATGTGCGTCGGTTCAGTGGAGATGAGGCGGGAATCCAATCATTATTTTAGGTCATCCTTTGTGTGGAGACTAACCTTCTATTTCTTGTTTTAGAGATCTTGCTTTGTTTGTCATTTGATTGAAAAGATTGTTTCATTTTCTTCATGGATCAACAAAACTTTCTTGATGAAGCAACTTTGGATAGGGGTCTTGAGTTTTTCAAAGACATGTTGCTTTCTGAATTAGGTTTGCTGAATCTGTACGAAGTTTGGGGTCCCTGAGGACCTGCCATTATATGCTCTGAAAGATGACTAGACGCCAGTGTTGCCATCTATATCCGAACTCACATTGAACGATGTACCCAATATACAAGCAAGTTTGCATACGAAAATAATATACCAAATATACAAGCAAATGTGTAGACTAAAATTATATTTTTTCACTTTTTTTTTTGAAGATGTGGAAAAAAGCATTTACTAACCTTAGAAAAACATTTGCTTCAAAAGTAAATTATTAGCCCATATGTCATACTCAAACATTTAATCCACTCCAAATATATTGTACCTTAAAACTTCTTAGTCAATAGAACTTAAAAAGATATTTCTAGTCATAACACCACTATTTTCTCAACTAATAATCATATAAATGTTACGTTAACATTACCCACTACACAAAACAAAAAACGGGGTATTTTTGTCAATTATAAAAAATTCATACATTTGTGAGTGTTGTGTTTAGGATACTTGTATAATTAATAATAGATTGTGCAACCCCAAATCAACCACTGGGAAATTCATATATAAAAACAAATGGTATGGGATTGAGTGGGATACCAGTTGATGAACTAAGTTCATATGAATGAAGACATCATGCATTGATAACTAGGTTGAAGAACGCTGAGCCTTATCTCACATATCACGAACATACGGGTTTAATGACACACTCAATCCTTAAAGGTCAATGGTTAGGGGTCCATGTGTTAAAGAGAGTCCCTCTTTGTAAACAATAAACATAAACAATAAACAATAAACAATAAACAATGAAAAAAGATGTGGTTGAGGGAGTTTAGGAAAAGTAAAAGGAAATTGTCTTCCCATCGGAGTGGATAGGGATGACAACGGGTCGGATTGGGGCGAATTTAAGCAAATTCATCTCCGCCTCATTGAGGATTGTGGGCTAAAAATCCGCCCCGCATATCCGTTTATTAGTAATTTTCAAATCGCCCCCGCCCCAGATGGATTTACGGATATCCGCCCCGCCCTGGATATCCGCATAAAATAGATTTAAAGGTGGGTTTTGAATCCCCGCCCACCTGATACAATTTTTACATAACAGTAAATAACATATTTTACACTGCAATATTTTATACATACAGTAAAAATACTTCTACACTACAGATCATTTATACCTACAACAAATAAAAAAAAATACAACAAATTACAAAAAAAAAAATTCTAAAGATTAGATCTGAGTTCTCTGATCTAAAAAAAAATTACAACATATTACAAAAAAATTCGATCTCTGAGATCAGATCTTGATCAAATCAGATCTCATATGTTGAAATCTGATCTGATCAGATCTTGATCAGATCAAATCTTGATCATATCATATTAGATCAGATCTTCATCAGATCATATTCGATCTCAGATCAGATCAAATCAAATCAGATCTCAGATCTGATTTGATCTTGATCTTGATCTTGATCTCGATCTTCTGATAGGGGAGAGGAAGAAACCTTTGTCGGATTTGAAGCTTGAGTGAGGGAGATCTCGACTGTGAGGGAAGATCTTGGCTGTGAAAGGTCACGCGTGATGGAGGGAGATCTCTCTATGAGAGGGAGATCTCCCTGTGAGGGAGATCGGGCCGTGAGGGAACAGGGAGGATCTCGGGGTGAGGGATCAGGGAAGCAGATCGCCGGGTTGAGGGGGCAAGGAGGATCTCGCTGCGTGAGGGAGGCAGGGAGAGAGATCGCGGCGTGGGCGCCGTGGGAGAGTAGTGTGCAGTGTGAGGGAGGGCAAGGTGGTGTGCGGTATGAGGGAGAGATGGATATCGGCTCTGTGACTGTGAGAGGGAGAGCTTGGTTTGAATGGGTAGAAGAGGCGATTGTAATTTGAGCAATTTGTATTGGTGAAAAACAAAATCATAGTTATCCCTTATATATAGATGAGGATACTTTTGTAATTTGTTTGTTTAAACGGATATCCGCGGGCCTTCGGGGCGGATATGGCTAAATCGTATCCGCCCTGAATAGTAAACGGATATTTTTTGGATACTAGAAAATTCATTCAGCCATATCCAAATCCGCCCGATACGGATTGGATTGGACGGATATCCGTAAAAATCCGCCCCACTGCCAACCCTAGGGGGTGGGGGGGTTACAATGATGAGATTCATAAACACGCAAAAAAAAGAAAAAAAAATACAATTAATTGTCAGGGTCTTTGATTACTTAATGACATCTTTATCACTAGAGTGTACCTATGCCCAAAAAGAAGTTTGCGTTGAACATTAAACCCAAAACAACACACACTGCATCTATAGTACCCAACCATCAAAACGTTTTTGAAATCTGCTATACATGATGTAATAATCAACTAATTACGTAAAACACAAGATGTACTCATACAAAAATATCAGGAGGAGCTTAGCAAAATCAAAAGAAGCACATAGGATAGAGTTCCACTCACTTCCTCGTAAAACCCAAAATTAGGCAGGTATTACATTAACATAGAGTATTCTTTACGGGTAAAGTCGTAATGTACTCCCGTTGTATGAAGCTTTTGCAAGGTAATTTCTTTAGAAAAAAAAAATACACTAAAAAGCTTCAATTGTAGGTTAGACGTAGAATATCCTATTTTTATAAAATTCATAATTTAACTAACACATCCATATATTTATGATTGAAATTCATTAGCTTACCTCTTGTAGAATCAATGTTAGATCAGCAGTACATATAATTGATCTCATCACTACAGCTTCCACCATCTTTTCAAGTTTCTCATCATTTCCAAGATTATCATTGCATTAAAATTTTTGGTCAAGATAATAAGTTGTCCATGATATAAATAATATATGGCATAAGGACGAAGATAAATAATTCTAATAATGAAGATAAATAATTATAATACCTTATAAATAAACAAACATATTCTTTACGTACCAGCTAGATGGAGCGGATGTTATATATTTTTTTTCTTTCTTTGACTGATTTGAAGGAATGACCTTGTTGTCAACCACTATTTTTACTTGATCTTTCATCATCGCCATTGCATTGAACATATAACCCATAGTTTCCTGCCACCATCCACAATTATCAAGACTCTAACAATTAGACTAAAGATCACCACAATTTCATGTACGAAGTTCAAAACCTTAGATTTCCCACTAACCCCTCAAAAAATTTGCATCAGAAGTGTTACGGTGATCAAAAGCATTCCATTCATCACTTGCAAATATTTTTCTAAGTCTATCATTCTTTCAAACAAGCTCTCTAATGTAACATAGTGGGTGACAAATCCAGTAAGAACTGGCCTAATGATGTCATCCCCACAAAAAGTGTTCATCATTGCTAGGATTTTATGGTGGTTGTAAATGTAATTAGCGATTTCTTCTTCTTTTCTACACTACTCTTAACTGGTGTCAGGTCACCTATCTCCTTCAATATCAAGTCA